>JAOXJP010092191.1:0-14641 GCA_025762735.1 Platanus orientalis | reverse complement strand
ATTCTTTCCCATGCATCAAGAAAGTCAACCTCCTCTTCATACTCATATATACATTTGTTGAAATCTTCTTTGAAGGATTTATTCTTGGTATAAAGATTGTTAAGATGCTTGATAGAGTTTTGATGCATATGCCATGGACAAATACGGTGATACGTGTTTGGCATAACTATAGATATTGCATATGCCATTGCCTTATCTTGATCTGTTAGAATTGTTGTTGGCGCTTTATCAGACATTGCACTAAGGAAAGATTCAAACACGAACTGAAATGAGGGAATCGTTTCATCGTACATCAAGGCTGCACCAAATACAACTATTTGTTTGTGATAATTAACTCCAACAAATGGAGCAAATGGGCGATCATAGTTGTTTGTCCTAAATGTCGTATCAAAACAAACCACATCACCGAATGCATGGTAGTCAATCACCATTTTTGAATCCGCCCAGAAAATGTTAGATATTTTGTCATCTACATCGAATTGTATTTTGTACATGAACCCCGGGTCTTCAACTAGCTTGTATTCAAGATATTGTAGTATATCTCCTACATCACCCTGCATCATTGACTTCATTCGCTTCAACTGCAAATATTTTCTACAATCTGCCGAAAGGAACCCAAGATTCTCTGATTCTCCAGCTTCGGCACTCATAAAATCATATGCTACCATGGGACTTGTTCCCACACTATCTTCTAGGTCACCTTCAAATGCTTGAGCAATGGATATATGCCTTAGTGACCCAAACATATGCGTTATCCTGGGTGTACACTCATGGTTATGGTCAACTACATGTCGCACAATGGTATACATACCATCATCTTGTAATTTGACATAGATACATGCATTGCAACCCGTTCTTATACTAGCACGACACCGCCTCACCTGAAGATCTGGTCGATTTGTTTTAAGACCTTGCTTTGAACAACAAAATCTTTTTCTCCTCACAACACCATCAACAGTTTTACAAGAACTGTCCTTACGAATTGTAAACCCCATCTTTCGAGCATAATCATTATAACACTCATAGGCCTCCTCTATTGTCTTAAATCTCAAATTTAGCAGCAAACCCAATGTCTTACCTTCAGAGCCTTCACCAGAATTTACTTTCTCATGAGCTACTGTGGTTTGCACATCATCTACTAAGTCAACATCTAACCTCTGAGCCACTTTATCATTAACTTCCATTTCTTTCTCCTGTGGACTACCCGTCTCCATATCTTCTTCCCGTGGACTACATGTCTCCATATCTTCTTCCCGTGGACTACTCGTCTCCATTCTAAGGATAAAACAAACTACATAGTATTAAAATAATAATGAAACAAAGTATATAAGGACTAATTAATAATTGATTTCAAGATAAGTATAAAAGAAACTACTAAAAAAATGGCACCAAATCTGGTTTCAAAGGAAAAAAGAGTTGGGGGATGGGCTTAGAGAGTATTGTCTCCACTCCCCCCTCATTTTTCAGTATTATTCAAGCAACAAACCGACCACATAACTATCAAACAAAAAGCTGCAACAATATTATTGCATTTTACTAATTATACATTTATAGTATTAATGAGTACATCTATTGGTATAAGGAAGAGATCACGGGGTATACAAAACATTATCAATTAAAACAACAAAACAGCTAGGAAAGGCAACCAGCTCTAGTCTCCCAAAAAATACCATAACACAACATTAGCTGAGTCAACATTAAAACTTTGAAGTTTCACTGACATAAATGAGATTAACTCCAAGATCGAAAAAAAATACATATGAGTGTTAAAAAAAGATGCCCGAATGCAGGCATAAAGGAATTCTCTGCTAAATAAATTCTAAAAGGTTAATATAGTATAAGAAACATCCAGAAAATGTAAGCCAAGAAAAGAGGAACAAAATGACTTAAAACTGCTTCATGAGCTAATCATTACATAAATACGTCAATGGATGGTTGAAACCAGAGCAATAACCCCATATACTTCAAAAAATAAAATAAAATAAAAAATAAAAAATAAAAAAAGAACTTGAAAAATGTACAGATCTCCTAAAGCATCAAATTAATGAGCATGGCTCTCATTTGTTGCTCGCTAACAACTAGAATGGCCAATAAGAAAATCAAGTAATAAAGCAGAATAAGTGAAACCAGTACCAGTTGGAAATTGTCAGGCATGCTAGGCTTGATGCCAATTTAACCACCACTAGAAATAAAAATATTATCGCAGTGGTATTAGGCTTGCAGCATATGTGCAGGCCTGTTGTGGGCTTGCAGCAACGAAGATTACATCTGAAAACATGTGGGTTTTGATGTTGAATGTAAAAGGGTTTTTTTACAAAGGAAGTAGCCCCCAATATAACTAAAATTAGATGAAACGTCTACACAAAATTAAGCAAAATGAACCTAGACTTTGTACCAAAAATAAGAAGAAACTCAACTGGGAAATCACCCTCTTCATAACCACCCAAAAGGACAAATACAAAAAAAAAAAATTTACATATTACACGAGAGAGTAACCAAAAAAGATCTCCAATAAAGATAAATAATCAATTTCGAGCAGTTAAGAGATAGATTCATGAAAATATGAATAAATGCCCTAAATATGTACGTAGTTAAGAATAGATTCATGAAAAGAAGAAAAAATGCCCTAGATCTGTACATAAAACGTTAGGATTCATACATCAAGAGAATTCGTCCGTGAGCAACGAGAGAGGGAGAGGCGGATGGAGAAGAGGAACGCCTTTAGAGTTTACACGAATTGGCCTCGCCGTCGTCTCTCAGCGTCGTCGCCGGTGAGCATGGGAGAGGGAGAGGCAGAAGGGAAAGCACAGGTTCGTCGAAAGGTGCTTCGTGCGCCCCCTTAACGAGAGAGGAGATTGTGTGTCCGCTAACCTCCGTTTCGGGTCAAGGGGTGGATACATAAGCGCCGAAAGTGATCTACACTTTTTGCGACTGATGCTGATGTGCCCGCCTCCTTACCCTCGTTAGCCGTAGCGAAGGATTCATATTATCTGGTCCACATTTTTTGTGCTCCGCTGCTAGTACACAAATGCATGGCCCCACCTTCTTTGTGTCTTGTAGTATTCAGTGGAGCACCAAAAATGTGAACTAGACGATACAACTCCCTTAACGAATGCCTAGCCTAAATGCAGGGGCTGACACATGACTGTCACGGTAGTGTCTAGACAACGCCTTAAATTTGGTGTGACCCTAATATGAGCTTAAAAGGTGAGACTGACATTAAGGACCAATACATTGGCGCCAAAAAAAAAATCTTACACTTTTTTAGAAAATGTTCTTCTCCTGCAGCCTTATGACCTGAAAAGGTCCTATCTAACAGATGACACAACAGAATTGGTGGGAAAAAATAAAACTCATTTTTTTAAAATTATAATTTTCTCCAATTGTGTCCTGCCACTGGTTTGACATGACCTGTTAAAGGTCATAAGTGGTAAGAGAGGATCTGTCCTGCCACTTTTTTGGATGCATTTTATTTTTTGGTGCTGATGTGTTAGCCCTAGATGTTAGTGTCACCTTAGGCTGACCCTGGATGGTTGCACAAAATCTTCAACGCCCTAATGTAAATCACTTTTTTTGATGCCATGTGTTTGCCTATAAAACTTTGGGTGTTCATTAAAGGGGCACACCAAATTCACAAGGGGGGGGGGGGGTAAAAGGGTGTTTAGGGGTAGCAATTCATGTTGGTGCATTAGGTTCATGTCATGTCGAGAGATAAGGGCATACAACTATATGGTTCAACCCTAAACCAACCCATTAATCATGTCAAAACAGGTCAACCTACTATGACCCAAAACACATTTACAATCAATCCTAACCTACCTTATTTTTGTGTTGGTTCCAGGTTATGTGGTAATTCATGTTGTCAGGGTAGATTTGTGTCATTTAAAGTTAAGGGCATACGAATATATGATTCAACCCAAACCAGACCCAGTTATTAATAGAGTCAAAGTGGGTTAACCCATTTGACCAAAAAAACTGCTTACAGTCAAATCATAACCCGCTTATTTCCCGTTAGGTTCACAGGTCATGACAAACATTACCACCCGTAGGGGTGTTAGGTTAAACCCACTAAACTAGTGGTGCACTATAGCTGTAAAGTGGAGTGAATCTGAAGCAGAAATTAATGCATCTGTAAATAAGATTCGTATTTGAATTTGTTTATTAGGCTGCTTTTGGCAGCCACCTATAATGTAACCATTTCATTTGAGTTTCCCTAGGCTTTTGCAGCCACAACGGGATGGTTTATAATGAACCCATTGGGATTTGTACCGATTTGTGCTTGATAACATTAGTCATTTCATTTTATAGAAAAACCTAAGATGACTTCATTACTGATTGTAGTTAACAAATCAGTATAAATTTGAATGATTTAATTACAAACCATCACCCCATGGGTCCAAATGCCTTGAGAAACTCAAAGAAATGATTACATTACATGTGGCTGCCAAACAGGCTAACAAATAACAAATACAAATTTGGAAACCAAAAAGTTGTTCCGTCCAGAGATTTGCTGTCCAATTCACCATGAGGCTTCAAATGGAATAAAATGGGTAGGACTTTGATACAATTTCAAAGTCCCATCCATTTTATTCCATGTGAGGCCCCATGATGTCTTGGATGGAAAATCTTAGATAGAACATCTGTCCTCATTTGGAAATATCTTATTACACTTTCTTTTCAAAAATTAAGCATATAATTAGGGTTTGAAAGCATGGGATGAAGGAGAAATAGATAAGACTAGGATTGTAAGTAATAACATTAAGAAGAGCAAAGTCTAATACCCCTTAAAGATGTTAGAGATTTCTGTGTTGCTAAGTCAAAAATGAGGGTGAAATGACATGATTATAGTAAAAGATTAGGAAAAGACCTAAGAACTATAGAATTGAAGATGATAAGTGGAGTCCAAAAAGAGAAAGGGAGCTCACTATGGGAGGTTTCAACAATATATATATATATATATATATATATATATATATATAGCAAGAGCGGATGTATATATAGCCATATTCAATTTGTTTCTAAATGCATATTTATCAAACAAAATGAATATTTAAATAAATTAGATATAGATGCATCCATATTTACTTAGCGAATCCAATATGAACCAAATACGGATGCTTAGTCGGATAGTTGACAACCCTCTGTCCCCAAATGTCGGGTAGGATCAACCTAGACACAGATAGGGCCAGTCTCCTTAGCATTTTTCATTTGAGGAATGATCGCTGCAGCAAAGTTTTCTATAGCTTTTTGTAACACAACAAAAAAATGGGTATTTTAACATGGGCCTTTACTTTTTTATGATCCTCTTGTTCATGCTACAGAAAGATACAGCTGATCATTTGGCTTTTCGTTTATTCACAGCTCGTTGGCTTACCGATGAAGCCGGTGCCCAAATTTCTCTAACTTTGTTGACTATCCTTTTTTGAAAAGGGAGGGACTATTGGCGCCCCCAAAAATCCTCACCACACCCCCAAGCTCACCAGCCCCCCATTTTTGCTCACCACACCCCGTCCCTACCTAAAATGCCCTCACAACCCTAAACCCCCATTTCACTCACTTTTCCTCACCACACCCCCTCTCTCTTTTCTCTCTATGTAAAACCACTGAAACCCCTCTTCTCTTCTTTCTTCTTCCTCCCTTCTCTCTTCCTCACCTCTCTCCTCTCTCTTCCTTCCTGTCTTCTCTCTTCCTTTCTTCCTCTTCTCTTCTTGCCTCCGGCCACCGCCACCCTGCCATCGGATGACCTGCTGCCATAGCCTCCGCAGGTATGGTTTTTTTATTATTTATCTCTCCTCCATTCTGAGGTACAGGCCCGAATAGTGTTAGTGCAGTTTGGACTTATAGGTTCAAATATGACCAGTTCTATTCGAGCCTTGAGGTCCTGTGATTCGAACAGGACCAGTGTTGTTCGGACGTGCACCTCTGAACAAGACCCCATTTATAAAAAAAATTTGTCTTTTTTTTTTAAATTTTTGTATGTTTTGTTCATGTATGTTACCTATTCATGTTAAAATGTTTATTATTTATGTATGCAATTTTTTTTTCCTTGAGATGAAATAGACTTTTGCAGTATACGATGTGTTGGGTAAAGGGTAAAGGGTTCTCATTACAAAAGATATTATGAAGAGAAAATTTTAATATATTTATGGAAACTCTTACTTTAGATTTGAGACTTTGGAGGGTACTAAGAATAGATTGTATTTTTATTTGGGATTTCTTATTGACAAATCATTGTCTCAATTTAATGGAGTTAGTTGTTTCTATCTTTTTCTAACGGTTAATTCGGTTTGTAATAGATATGGATGTCGGAACTTTTCGCACATCTCGTGTACCACCGACGGCATTAGCCAGGAGAAATCGCGGTGTCCACAGGTCGAGAGCGTCCACTAATGTGTCAGAAGTATCAGTGTCTCATCCAGTAGATGATAATTTGGCGTATTTATACGCTAAGGGGGCTGAGGAGGCTCCTGTTCCTGGAGCTCCTGAAGACCCTTATTTATTATTGAGTTTCAAGACACATGTTGTTGCGGCAATTTAGCAACGAGAGGTATTGCAGATTGATTATTTTTATTTATTATTGTTATTAAATGTTGTCAAATTTCAATGTTTATATTTATTACTGTTATTAACACTGTTTGTTTTGCTTTGATTGCAGGAGTGGAAACCGCTTAAATGTTTATCTCACAACCAGAAGATAAAGGAGTGAGTGTTTGAGAGATTTAATCCTCCCAATGAGATGTTCCAAATAATTATCGATGTTTCTGGCCTATACCCCTTGGTCACAGCATCGTACAAGTTTGTGAACAAGGTAGTGGCCTCAGCATTTGTGAAGAGATGATATCCAGAGATTAATATTTTTCACATGCAATTTGAGGAGATGACCATTAGCTTGGACGACGTCTCATGTCTACTTGGAATTCCGGTTGTTGGCTGAGTTATCTCCATTTATAAGGAAAAGCTATCATTGGATGATGCAGTCACCTTAGCGTCTACCCAATTGGGAGTGTCTCCCCAACGTGCGAGGGAAGAGCTTCAAGATATTTGGGGTACGTCTGTGCTGTTGGAATGACTGAGGACTATGTTTTTAAATATGCATGACGAATCTGATCCGACCCTAATTGAGTGTGTAGCCAAGGCTTACTTGTTATTTTTATTGGGTCGTACGTTATTCGTTAACAAGTCTTCTACGCGAATGCCAGTTGTGTATATGAAGCTACTGAAAAATTTGTAGAAAGTGCGAGAGTATGCATGGAGTGTTGTAGCCCTAGCTTATCTACACCGTTAACTAGGATCCGAAAGTCGGGTGGAAGTAAAACAATGACATGGTACATCACATTGCTTGAGGGTTGGGTTTTTGAGCACTTTCCTCACTTCACACCTAACTACAACCTAGCATACAAAGGAAACGAGCCGTGGGTCTACAAATAGAGTTTGCGGAAAGAGACTGGGCCACTTGGAGAGAACTTGTGGGTCATGCAGGAAACACCTGACACATTAAGCATTAATGAGGTACTACATTAAATATTCATTTGTTTACTTCAATTACGTAGATCTTTATTTAGATTATATAGATTTAACTATTACCTTAATTACTTAATTGACGTTCATTTGAACTTATTTTTGCAGGTGTGTTAGACCCTACATGAGGACCCTAACTTTCAATCGCAATATCCATTTATTGATATTGCATTCTATCATGACATGCTGAAGTGCCTTGGATGTGGTAGAGCCTTATCATCCGGACCGGGTGTTGCATCAGTTTGGTCAGATCTAGTACATTCCTTCCCCTCCATTAGCTCGAAAATGTTTGCGTGGTGCCCATCCTAATCAGTATCGGGTGGAATATCCGTACATTGATAGGATGTGGGAAAGTTGGAAGAATCACGTGTTCAACAATAGGGCATGATCACATAAAGTTGTTTTTCCTAGAGAGTGTACCTTGGAGTACATGCATTGGTATTCACGTGTGTCCCACCTGTATGTGTAAAACCTTGAGTTCTAATCAACATATGATGCCGGTCAGTCCTCATACACTAGCGCACCCTCGATGTCAGCTGATCCACGTCTACTTGGTGCATTAGGGCTTTTGTAACCTATCGTCAAATGTGGTGCTGGTTCTACACCTCCAGATGACATGTTTCATGCGATTGAGGAGTTTGTACATCTGCTTTATGGCATTTCGTTAGATCTACCCGCTGCTTCCCAAGATACAACTGCTCTAGCTACTTCTGATAGGTGCACTTTATGCACTTTCTTCCGTAAGCGTCGTAACTCTAGAAATTAAAGATGAGAGATAGAGAGAAAAAAATACGTAAACATAAACTTTTTTACCAATGATGATACATTTTCCCCCGCATTTTCATGTATTTTGTTTTTTACTATTAATTTTTATTATAGTTATTATATTTTGGTAGGTTTGTATGGGTGCCCCAACGTCTCTAACCTAATAGATATTATATAACAAAAATGAACAATGAATTTGATTGATGACTGTAAGTGGAGATAGCTATAACTATCTGATCCACAAAATTGTTCCTACCCTCAATCATATGTCATATTTCATAACCATCAAAAGTAATAAGGTACATGATGCTATCAACAATGAGGAAAGGCATGTTTGTGTGGTTGACATCATGTACCCCTCATGAGCCTAATTTTTAAGACTATAAACCAATTTGCATTCAAGTAATTGATCAAAATGGTTTATAATCGTATTCTATAACCCTGTGTTTAGTTGTCACTTGGAATGAAATAAAATGGATTGATTTTCATCCATCGACAAAATATAAATGATAACATAAATCATTTCATTTCATAAAAAAAGACCTACAAAAAAATTAAAAAAATAGAAGAGTTTGAATAGACCTGGGCCCTGAACATACTTGGAGGTTCGAACAAACCCAGGTTTGTTCTGACATGGAGGTCCGAACAGAACCAGGTTTGTTCGGACCTCAAGCCCAAGTTTTCTTTGTCCATGTTGCATTCCTTTTGAGATGTTGGAGTGAATCTTCTTGGACCGAGCTTGGCCCACTATGGGATGGGGTTGGGCTACATTATTTGAGTCATAATTTAGGACCTATTAGTTCAACATGCCATGATACTATAAGCACATAGAGAGAGAAGGGGGGGAATCACCCTAATTACTGGGAAATAAGTCTAATTGTTTTCTTGTCTCTTAGATCTCATGTCTTGTATGTTTATTGTAACAAATAAGACAAAGTAGGGAGGTATATATACCCCCTCCAAGCCTTACAGATGTGTATAAGCTGACAAAAGGATTAGTGGCTACCTCCATGAGAGTTCCTACATGATCAACACATGTTCACCTAGAATGAAAAATCCATAACACCTACAACCACAAGGACACATAATGAACTACACTAGAAAGATGAGATTTAGTCTTTAGCATCAAATATATCTGGTACCCAAGCATGGATGGACCTTTGTCTATATCTAGTTCAACAAAATCCTAATCCCTACACCACAATGCCTATATCATCTCAACTCCTCATAGAAGGTCAGTAAGAACACCAAGCAATCAATGCCTATCACCTGAAGCATTAAAATAAGTCACCATGACTAGCTATCATGCCAACACAAGGCCTGAGTTTGCCATTGATTTGCCTTGTCCAGTAATTATGGTGTTGTGGGACCAATGGTCCATATATCACACAACAAAAAAGTCATTTGCCCCAATAAACTTTGATATATCTTGGCTAAGTTCTGAATGTATAATAATAAAAAAGAACTCTTATATAGGCATTAAACTACAACATATCTTTATTATAAAAAGAACCGTTAAACTAAAATTACTAAATACATTAATCATCTAAATCTAGCGTCTCTTGTGTAGCAACATCCGAACTAAAAACATTTCTGAATTGTTGTATCCGGGGTTGATATGTTGGAACTCCCATCCAGCTGCAATGAGATCACGATACTGATACCAGTTTGTCGTTATAGACGGAATATGATGACCTGACAATAAGAAGACCTACAAAAAATATGATAACATTACATAATGTTCAAAATAATTGAAATACAACATCTTGAAATAGGAGGCAATAATTACTTGAATGAAATGATTCATTCACAAACTTGATAGCAATTTCTTGAAGGGCAGCTGTAGACGATGGACGTGATCTAAGTGGCAGGAATGTTAGGCATTGTTGCATGCTCAAGTGATATAAGACCACATCGTAACGTGATGCTATGAGATGTCCGTAGTTTGGCATGGTCATCCAAGAGGCATATTTTGGGTAATCATCAAAGCATGATAGTAGCTGGACCATCGCATCAACTTGCTCACGACTTCCATATATTTGCTCATAATGTGACAGATGACTTTGCAACTCGTTTAGCAAATCCATTTTTTCTTATCTCTTGCCAACTGTCTTTGGGATATCCCAACAATCTAGCAATTGCCATGAATCCACAATTTCCATCAACTACCACATCTCTAGTTAATCCAGTATAAGGCCTTAACCCTACAGGAAATGCCTGAAGGAATAATATTGATCTTTGTTTCGTTGCTAGACAGGTACAAAATACCTACAAAATATACAATAAAACATAATATGTTAAATAAATGAACACATCATAATTTACATTGTTATTAAAATATTGGGCTTACCTTCTTCTTCAGTCTCCTTTGAGAGTGTGGTCGCCAGGATTACACCAGAGTGTCAATCGTACTTGTAGTTATAGAGGGAGAATGACTATCTTGCATTAAAGATAAAATTTCAAATTCAGACGGTTCACGCCGTGTAGATGTGTCAATCTTTGCATGTGGACAACTTCTTGCAGTTGTCTGGTGCTACTATCTCTCTTAACTTCTTGAGCATCTATAACTTCTTTGTGTGATCGTATTCATTGAACTGTTGCATAAACATTTATAAGCCATCAGTACAATCTAAATGGTGCCCTGACTGGGTTGATGTACTTAGCATGTCAAGCTTACGCCAATGCGGATGTATAAAATCAAAGGGAATTGGGTGACCTTCCCTCATGTATTGTGCAATCTCATGTATGTATGGAAACCCGTACATGCATCAATAAACACAACCATATACAGAAACATCAACACCAACAAAGTTGACCCGCTTCACCTTGGAAAAAACTATCTTCATCGCCTTTATAGAAATGTTCCTCCAAAACTCTTTAAATTTAGAAGGCTTGAAGTTGTGTTTGACGATTATCTTACTCTTCTCGAAAGATGCTTTTATGCTTGTATGTTGTAATTCAAGCAACATATGTATACTAGTCCAAGATGACTCAAAATCCTCTTTATTCGATTTGAGTTACCTCTTTAGCTTTGCATGCGCACTCTCAACCCTATTTGTTGTAGTTGTCCTAAAATGCATCCATCGATCCGTTCAAGCAGCCATAAATCTATCTCTATATACATCTAGCCAATTGCTTTACACATATTTGAGTGTATCTGGATACGTGCTGAATGATGCGAGATTTTGAAAGTATTCTTCTTTTGTCGCTAAAAACACCAATAGATTCTAACTCATGATCAACCTGTCCTAGCTCTCTTTTATGAAAAACATTTTCTTACACTTCGCAAGAACATTCCTACTGATGTGTTATCTACATAGTAAATGCGAAGCAGTAAGAAACACTATAGAGATTACATTCATCAAAGCCACCTCTCTATCCGTCACAATAACATGAGGATGAGCACTATCACCAAACGCATCATGCAAAAGACTTAGTGCCCATGTGAAGTTATCTTCTCTCTCATATTAGAGATATACAAAGGTTATAACAAAGGTCATATCGGTGGATGTCAATCCAATAATCTCCAAATGGGCATACAGTACCTATTCATCATGTAGGTGCAATCCATGATCAAAACATGTGAAAATACATGTAGCAATTCCAAACTAAGTGGATGTGTCCAAAACAAATCAGTCATGGTCTTGGTATCATCGATTTGTGTATAACACTCGATGTATCTATGTTCTACCAAATGTCCCAATAGTAGTTGCATTTAAGACCTTCCACTCTTCTCGTTTGTTTTATGTCTTTGTCGTGCATTGTATACCATCTTCATTGTGGTAACATTTAAGGGATCTCTTTGTTTTAGTGCAACCAAAATATCCTTTGGTTTTACCATACTCTTGGACATGTCAACCAATAATGAAGTCTCTTTTTGCGACAATCTTCTAACATATGAATGTCCCTCGAGATGATCTGCAGCCGAATGATTATGCACACCACACACTACTAACAAAATCTAATCATCGTCAGTGGATAGCTTTTTACCCTTTAATTTAAACGACATCCACATTTCTTGGTCCCTAACACTATATGTTTTTTTATTTATTTATCTTGATTCACATCTTTCTTACTCTCTCTGTACTGGCCACTCCTCTTACATGCAATGGTAATTCTTAGTTTCTTTGAGGAAGCACTAGAATCTAACTTCTTAGTGACAATGAAGAAACCATTTCTTCGCCCAACTTCGGCCGCCTACTTACATAAGTCTACTTGGCTCTTGAATATCTATAATAAAAGTAATAACATAAAAATTGACGCATAATAATTTAGAAAATATTCACACAGTAATAACTGAAAAAAAATTCAATTTTTTGTACTTCATGCATGATAAACTCACTGTTATAATCCATTACCATCTCGGCGGAAACCTTACTCAATTAGCTCGAAGCATCACCCTACAGTTGGAACATCGCAAAAAAAGATCAATATATGCATTTGGAAAAAAAATTTCAAGTTTATTCGGAAGTATAGTTCCGTGCAAATTGGGTTTTGTTTGGACCTTAAGGTCTGAGTAAGACCTAGTCTATTCAAACCTTTTGTTCGGACCTCAAAAATGGGTTTTGTTCAAGTCCGAACAAAATCAAGTTTGCTCGAACCTGTACCTCTGAACAAAAGATGGGACTTTTTTTCTTTATAAAACTGAAAATATTACCAGGAACGATTTTCTTGCTACGGTTCGACTTTTTGATGATCCATTGGGTGATTACAATGCTTTCACACAACAATGATGGATACAAAATCGTAGAGTTTACTCTTGGAGAAATTGAGGGAAGAATCTTTTTTTTTTTTTTTGGGAAAAGGTTTAGCATTTTAACAAAAGGGGAGGGGGTGGGAAGAGCAATTTCATTTTTTAGGTTTTAGGTTAACAAGAGTAGGAAGGTCATTTTAGTGAGGGGCATAGGTTGAAATATTGAAAAGTCTTAAAATGAGGGTGTGGTGAGTTATTTTGGGGGTGCCATTAGTTGGTCCCTTTGGAGCCAACATGGGTTTGGCAAGAAAAAATGGCACTACCAAATCAACATGGGTATTTTGATAGATATTTACTAAAACACCCTCATTTATCCCTTGTTTATTTGATTAAAATATATGCCTCTTATAGAGGTGCAACTTGGGTTTGGCTCAACCTGAACCAGATGTACCAACCTGAACTTTTGTTCAAGTTGGACATAGATTTTGGGTCCTGTTGAGCTTGGTTGAGGGTTTGTGTAACACAATCCAACTTGAAACCAAACTCTTATAGGTTTTGGATAGCCTCATAGACCTGCTGACTGCTGCACCTAGTGTGGGACCCGTAACATGACGAGAGAGGCAGTATCAACGCATGACTATATAAATGCTGCTGATTAGGTTCAAGCCCAAGACCTCTTCTCTAGAGCGGCGGTGTCAAAACCACCAGGGCACAGGGGTGTTGGCACTCTTATAGGTTGGTATATGTTGGGTTATGTGTATCATTAATAACCTTATATCATAATTGAATGATTTGACTTATGTAAGTGGTCATGATATAAGTTTCTTATATGAAATTAAAATGTTGACGTAAAGAATTACCCAAAAATGAAGTAATGAATGGTGTTGTCTACTTGTCTGTAGGTTGGTGGTAATTGTTTGAGGCAAAAGCAATTGTCTTCTAGGTGTAATCTAGCTCCAAACCTACCTAATCCAACCTAATCAAATTCAACCCAAACTATAATAGGTTTTGAGACTTGTAGTTCAGGTTGGCCTGGATTGTAAAGCTCAAATGAACGGTTGAATTAGGTTTGGGTTGGCCCCTTAACCCCAATGCATATCACATGCGACGTGAATTTCAGTCCCCCCCTCAAAAAAAAAAAAAAAAAAAGTGTATGAACCCCCACACCTTGTGTGTTTGGGCTAAAAAAATTAGCTAAAAATTTCGCATCGCAAGAGATATGAGTCCCCTTAACACGCTCAAATTGCACCCTAATCTCTTGTGATTGGTACTGGCATGACTTAATTCTGCATCCTGATTTGTACTAGTGCGATTTTTCTCTGGTCTGACAAGAGATGATTCCAACTTTGGTTCTCAAGTGTCACAAAAAAAAAAAAAAAAAGTGTCACCGTCACAAATTTAGGGGGGAGAGAGAGAGATGTGATCTAGTACATTCTTAGTAACAAAAAGTGAGTGGGAACAAATGTTCTGTCCAGGATTTTGTATGTCCTGTGTCCTACACACAGAGGCTGCGTGTATAGGGTTAAAACCATAAAAGTTGTTTTTATAAGAAAAAAATAGGTTCCTATAAAAATGCGGTTTGGCTTCTGTGTACACAAAATTCGTGTCTAATGCATGTCGGGGATTGAGAACACTTACATCAGCATTGAAAAGTGACCTATATTT
>JAOXJP010092182.1:0-14641 GCA_025762735.1 Platanus orientalis | reverse complement strand
GCATATCTGTGTACTCTCATGCAACATTAAAGGGGTTTTTATTTTGAGCAAGGGAAATGGATTTGGCTTTGCGGCAAATTGTCAATATTATTTGATAAATACCATTAAGTTTCTTTAGTGACTCTCAAGGTCTAAGGTGGTGGATTTTGTTGAAAATTGCAGACTGATATGGTCAATGGCCATGTGAAAAGTTGTTAAGATTGAAAAGAAGACAACCAGACAAGCCACGATGAATTATGCAGTTCTTAATTGATGTTTGGAAATCGCTGGAAATGATGGTTTATTGTAGTAGTAAGTTGTTCAACAAGATCGCTAAAGCTAAGAAAATGCCAGATTAATGGAAGGAAAGCATTGCGATGCATAGTTTATTAACTCAATATCAGGATTGGGTGGGATGGCTGATCTTGACCCTGATTGGCCCTTTTACTAAAGACTTAAATGGCCAAATTGGCCGATCATGATTGGTTTGTTGATTGGATGGTCTCAGTTGATCCTTGAGTCCATCTTGTGGTGCCCATTTACAAGAACAATGGAGATATTTAGAGTTGCATTAATTATCATGGGATTAATCTTATGAATCATATTATAAAACGTTGGGAGAGAGTGATTTAGAAAATCAGTTGGATTTATCTTACTGGGACTTTGGGAGAGAGTTGAGTGAGTTTTCGATCATGGTAGGTCTACACTAAGGTTCAACATTGAGTTTGTATGTCTTTGCATTAGTGATGGATTAGATAACTGGGCATATATAGGAGGAGGTCCAAAGGTGTATATTGTTTGTCAATGATATAGTTTTGATTGGCGACACTAAAGAGCGCGACTAAAGAGAGGTAAATACCAAGTTAGAACATTGGAAGTATGCTTTAGAATCAAAAGGTTTTTAGATAAGCCGGGCTAGAATAATATATATGGAGTGCTATTTGTGCAAAAATAAGATTGGAAATGTATAGTTATATCAATCAAGAGATTCAAGAGATAGCCCATGGTGATCTTGGTTTTATTACTCATAAAGTGGGAGAGATTGAAGAGGATGTTTTTCATAGAATTAGAGTTGAGGATGTTTTTCATAGAATTAGAGTTGGGTGGTTGAAGTGGGAGCTACTTCTGGAGTGCCATGTGATGGCGTCTACCATTAAAATTGAAGGTAAAAAATAGTTGGGATAAGGCTTCGTTGTGTTACTTTTTATTCAAAACCAAATATTTAAATTCCAACAATTTCATGAATTTAATCAAATCTTTTCTTTCATTACATCTTTCATTTTTTCAAAATTACACCCAACTCAACGTAGTAAAGCCTTGTCCCAATTACTTGGTGTCGGCTGCATGAACCTGTTCTACCATTCCATTTTATCTAAGACCATATCTCTTGTTAAACCATAAACCCTCATCTCTTTTCTCACTACTTCAACCCAAGTCCCTCTTGGCCATTTAGCCGTCCCCTTGTCTTTTTGGAGCCTTCAACTTGTACATATCACTCATGAACAAACTTAGTTGACTTTTCCTCATCTTGTCACCTTATGGTGCTATCCCTAAGTTCCTGCAAATGCATTCATTTTTTATTGTATCATATTTAAGCTTGCCATTCATCCAATCAACTAATTGAACATCCTCATTTTAAATACACTCATTCTATGTATATGTTGTTTCTCGATCACATAACAATCTATGAACACTTTTTATTTATTTATTTATTTTTATGAAAGAAAATTCATTTAGAAGAGGGGAAAAGGTATCCCTTAAACAAATGCAAATGAGCAAAGAAAATTGGCCTTTATAATAGTTAGATTTCTATTACATCATGCCAATTTCTTTGAAGCCCTCCATTCTCTATGTTGTCACACCCTTTACATCTAGAAGCACAAAACCACCCTCTCTTTTACTCTTTTATGTACTTGAAAAGAAGGCTTTGCATAGTCCTTTAAAACTCGATTATTTCGCTCGAACCATGACCGACAAACTACAGTTGGCACTAGTCTCCATTTTCGCCTTCCTCTTACTGAGAATGTTGTGCTTTTCCAACTTCTTAGAAGGCTATGGAGATCTGGAGGTGAAACCTACACCGTTGCAAAGCCCTTCATCATCCCATTCTACACTTAAGGTGTAAGTTCAGTGCATCAACATATGTGAGAGAGCTCCCCTCTTTTATAACATAGCAAACATGGTTATCCACTGTCGAGATGTTCGCCATCTTTCCAACCTTATATAGGATACTTTCTTTGAATTTTTTACATATCTTCATGATGCATTTCCAAAGCTCTATCCCATGAGAACCCCTTACACCATTTGAGTCCCACCAGTCTCTAGTTTTATCCTTTGTTGCCATCACTTTTTTCCATATATTGTCCCTTTCGAGCCCAATCTCCATAGCCATTGACTTAGCAAAGCTTTGTTTATTATCTCGACTGTTCTCAAGCCCTTTCCTTTGCATTTTGGACTATATATCTTATCCCACGCAACTAAATGGAAGCCATTGGGATGGGCCTTGGTGTATCGGTGGCGACTTCAATGAGGTTAGGGAGGTGACTGAAAAAAGCAGAGGGGATAGTAGGCGTACCAGAGGAATGCAATTATTCTCCAACTTTGTGGACGATTTCGGGTTGAAGGAGATGCATATTGTAGGTTTATTTTTTACTTGGTCGAATTTTCAGGAGATCCCATCACTTAGCAAATTCGATAGATTTTTGGTTTCTATGGAGTGGGAGGAAAAGTTCCCAGATATGGTAGGGGAATCGATGCTACGGTCTTCTTCTGATCATATACCCATCTTGGTGAGGAGGAAAAGTGTGGTGACCGGGCCAAAGCCCTTCAAATTTGAGAACATGTGGCTTAAGCACCTAGGCTTTGTTGACATGGTTCAGGAGTGGTGGCCCCTTTTTAGGTGGAGGGTAGGCCGGGGTAGAGGCTTAGAGGTTAGTTGAAACTTCTGAGAGCCTAGCTAACGATTTGGAATAAGGAAACCTTCGGGGTTATTGAAGAAAGGAAAGAAACTATTCTTGAAGAAATTGGTTGGTGGGATAAGAAGGAAGTAGATTATGGTTTATCTTGCAAGGATATTTTTTGTAGGGATGTCGTCAAAGAGGAGTTCAAAAGAGTTTCGTGCATGGAAGTGTTGTATATTGTAAGGGTATCTATATCATAAGGGTATTGTAGACCCATTCTATGATATATTAATAAAGATGTTGGTATAAATACCAACGTATGAGTATACCCTACTCATAAGATTCATGCGTTAACATTCTCTCTTGCTCTCATTATCTTCTCTTCTCTCTTTTCTTTCCTCTTCTTCTCATATTACTTGTAAATCAACCAAGTTGGTATCGGGCAAGACCAGAAAAGAGAACAAATCGAGTATGGGAAGAAGACAACGTCAGACCCCTGTTGACGTCGGCGTTCGTACGATTGACGTCAGCAGGGCAATCGGGTGTAAGAGGAAGGCGAACCTAGATATAGGGTCGCCCTACTTCATGGAGACTTATGATGATTTTTAAATTTTTTTTGAAGCCTGTAGAGTGATGTTTCGAAGGGTTTTCTTCTATTACCCGAAAACCTTACGTTTTTTTTATGTTTTGTTGATTCTGATCACATGGAGGCTTCAAGATTCGATTGGCTACAGAAGAGTGGTTGTTATTGGCGTAGAAGTGTTTTAAAACAAGTCTCGCTGTGTTTGGTGAAGGATCGAGAGAAATCTGACAACTTTCCTCCATTATCAGTGGTGCTTGGGTATGGTACCCATTTGAACCCTAATTTCTGTCACTTGTGATGCTCAAAATAAGGTGTCCTGAGAACAAAAGTTGCTTCTAAGGACCAAATCGTGCTCTTGGGGACCTCTAGAACCCGTGTCCCCTCATGTCCTGCCATGTCCCCTCGTGTTCTATTCCACCAAATGGCTGGTTTTTTGTATTAAAGTAGTTCTGTTCTCTGTTTGTTCATGGTTTGTGATCTTGACTGAGTTTCTCCATGCTTGAAGTGAGCCAAACATCCATGATGCCAGAAAGTGAGATAGGTACACTTGGGGGTGTGGTACCCGAATTTCTCAACACACTGATTACAACCATTAAATTTGATGGCACGAATTATCTTACATGGTCAAAATTTGTCATCATTCATGTCCAGGGTAGGGATAAGGAAGACTATCTGATAGGTGAAGCATAAAAGCCTTCCAAAAAAGATCCGAAGTTTTGAAAATGGAAGACATAAAATGCATTGGTTATGGGTTGGTTACTTGGGTCAATAAAACCCGAAATCAACGACCATTATTTGTTTCTTGAAATGGTTCATCAGATCTGACAATCCTTGTCCTAGGCATATTCTCAGGTTGGCCATATAGTTAATATTTTTGATCTTCGACAAAAAATAACACAGTTTAAACAGGATGATCAACTCCTTGTAATTTATTACTTTGTTTTACGCAAGATGTGGGAGGAGCTGGACCACTACACCTCTTATCATCTATCTTGTGTTCGAGATGCAACTGCCTATCTTAAACATGTTGAGGAAATTCAAGTTTTTGAATTCCTAACATGATTGAACCCAAGTTTTGAGCAAATCCGGGTTCAGGTCCTTAATATGGCCCTTCCTCTCACTTTGAATGAAGTCTATGTCTATGTCCATCGTGAGGAAGGCCGGTGGAAGGTGATGAATTCAAATCCAACCTCCTTGATTGAGAAATCAACATTTGTTTCAAGTTCCTTTAGAGGTGGTCATGGTAGTTGTGGCTGTGGCAGATCTACGCATTTGTTTGATGATCGGAATCGCTTTAAATGTGAGCATTGTGGCTGCTTCAGACATACCAAGGATAAATATTGGGATCTTCATGGATGCCCACCAGATTTGGCATCTCGCCCTTCTTCACGTGGTGGTTTTGGTACTGTGTCGTGGTGGTGGTCGGCTTGGTGAACAACGACATAGTGCTCACTCAGTTGCTCCTACATCCTCAGAGTTATCTACTATGCCTCCAGTCGCGTCGCTTCCTGCCTCTCATGATGTTAACACCATCTCCAATGATGAGATTATGGCCTTCAGATGCTTTGTTTGCCAGCTTGATCACTCTTCTACGACACCTACCTCCTCATTTTCTCACTTAGATATCACTGCATATGGTTTCTCCACCTCATGCACTGCTACTCAGAGCCCCTGGATCATTGATTTAGGGGCATCTCATCATATGACCGGTATGTCCTCATTGTTCACCTCTTAGTAAGTTTGCTCTGGGAAAGACAATGTTCGTATTACAGACGGATCCTTGTCTTTTATTGCTAATTAGGGTGATATTCCTACTACATCTAGCTTATGCCTCTGTTCGATTCTTCATGTTCTTAACTTTTCATTGAATTTGTTTTCTATTAGTTATTTCATCAAAACTCTTAATTGCTATGTTACATTTTTTCCTTCCCATGTGTGTTTTAGGACATGGTGACGAAAAAAACGATTGGTTTGGGGCATGAGAAGGATGGTCTTTATATTATGGACTATTCTTCATCAGTAGCTATTTCTGCAATAAAGGGGAATGGTTTTTCTACATCGTCAGATGAGTTATCTTTATGGCATCGTCGACTTGGTCATTTGTCTTTTTATGTACTAAGGAAAATGTTTCCTCACATCTCCTTTCTTTAATCTAGTAGTGTTTGTGAACCCTGCTAGTTGGCTAAACATTGCAGATCACATTACCTCATTAGTATTAATAAAAAGAGTTCAGTTCCTTTTTCTTTTGTGCATTCTGATGTTTGGGGTCCCTCTCCAATTACCTCTTTATTTGGTTTCAAGTACTTTGTTATCTTTGTGGATGATTGTTCTAGGGCTACTTGGCTCTATTTGCTTGAGCATAAAAGTGATGTGATTGTTGCATTTAAATATTTTTATTCTATGGTTTGCACTCAATATAATACTAAAATTTAAGTTTTGCAGTCTGACAATGGTGGTGAGTATATATCCCGTGACTTGACATCCTTCCTTGATATAGTTGGTATTGTTCACCAAACTACATGCTCGGGAACATTGGAACAAAATAGAGTGGCAGCACGAAAAAACCGACATCTCTTAGAGATTGCCCGTGCCCTTATGTTCACCATATATGTGCCAATGACTTTTTGGTCTGAAGCCATTCAAACTACAGTGTATCTTATGAATAGGATGCCCTCCAGGGTCCTCTCTTATAATTCCCCTCTTGTTGTGTTGTCTTCCAATACTCAATTATTCCCTCTTCCACCTAATACCTTTGCTTGTATTTGTTATGTTCATGTTCCTAAGTCTGACTGCACCAAATCGGATCCCAAAGCCCTCAAATGCCTATTTCTTGGCTATGGGGTTGATAAAAAAGGATGTAAGTATTATCATCCTCCTGCGCATCATAAATTTGTGTCACGGGATGTCACCTTTTTTGAGTCTCTTCCTTTCTTTACTTCTGGTTGGAAATTTCTTCATGGGGAGCCTCTTATGGGTGAAGATTTTTCCTCAATCCCTCTACCACTACCAGTTCTATATACCATTTTGATGGTGGAAATGGGGAGAATGATGACAAAGGAAAAGATAAAGGGGAGAAGGAGTTGAAATACTACAGTCGACGGACGAAACAAAAGGGAGCACAAGAGCAAGAGCAAGATCTATCTTCTCATGAACTACTCCAAGACTTTCCTTCTTTGGAGCTCTCTTCTGAGACAGGTAATGTAACACTTCCATATTCTTCTACTTCAACTTAGGCTCCTAAGAATTCAAATCTTGACCAGCCTATTGCTCTTAGAAAGGGGGTGAGATCTTGTACCAAATATCCAATATCCAATTTTGTTTCATATCATGCACCATCACAATCTTTTTGCAGATTCTCCTTTGCATTGTCTTCCATCACAGTTCCCCGTAATATAGCTGAGGCCATAAACCAACTACAGTGGAGGAATGCCATGAAAGAAGAAATGAGAGCATTAGAAAGAAACAAAACATGAGAGTTGGTTGATCTTCCTAAAGGGAAGAAATTAGTAGGTTGCAGGTGGGTGTTTACAGTAAAATACAAGTCTAATGGATCTATGGAAAGATTTAGGTTGGTTGCAAAGGGGTACACTCAGTCTTATAGTATAGACTACCAGGAAACTTTTTTCCCAGTTTCTAAGATGAACTCAGGAAGAGTACTCATATCACTAACATCAAATCAAGGGTGACCTCTCTTACAGTTTGATGTAAAAAATGCCTTCATGGGGATTTAAGGGAAGAAGTGTACATGGATACTCCTCCAAGATTTCATGTACGTAGTGCTTATGGCAAAGTGTGTAAGTTGAAGAAAGCCTTATATGGCTTGAAGCAATCTCCATGTGCCTGGTTCGAAAGATTTAGAACAATGATCATCAATGTAGGATATAATCAAGTTTTGGTAGATCACACTTTTTACCAAGCGTCATGGTCACCAGGTAACAACCCTGATTGTGTATGTTGATGATATAGTTGTCACAGGAAATGATGAAGTGGAAATTACACAGCTAAAAAATGCATTGGCCAAGGAGTTTGAAATCAAAGATTTAGGCTCCTTGAGGTACTTTCTTAGAATAAAAGTTGCCCGATCAACACAGGGTATATTTCTCTCTCAACGAAAGTATGTTATGGACTTGTTGAAAGAAGCAGGATTGGTTGACTGCAAACCTTGTTTCACCCTAATAGAAGCAAATCACAGATTGAAGGAAGATGACAGTGAAAGGTTAATTGATGCAGGAAGAAACCAAAGGTTGGTGGGATGTCTCATATACTTATCCTTAACCCGTCTTGACATTACATATGCAGTGGGTGTATCAGCCAATTTATGCATGCTCAAACTCAAAATCATTTAGAGGCTGCATATAGAGTGCTCTAGTACTTAAAGGGGTGCCCAAGAAAGGATGTTATATATAGAAAACATGGCTACTCTCGTATTGAAGTTTACACTGATGCTGATTGGGCAGACTCAATGACAGATCGTAGATTCACTTCAGGTTATTGTTCGTTTGTGGGAGGAAACCTGGTGACTTGGAGGAGTAAGAAACAGTCTTTAGTTGCAAGGTCCAATGCAGAGGCTGAGTTCAAATCAATGGCACATGGGATTTGTGAATCCTTATGCTTCAAAATGTTGCTAACTGAAGTGGGGTTTCCAGTGAAGAGTTCTATGAGTTTGTACTGCGACAATAAGGCAATCATAAATATTGCTCATGACCTAGTACAACACGACAGGACCAAACATGTGGAAGTTGACAGACATTTCATCAAGGAGCATATAAAGAAAGGCAATATATGCATTCCATACATATAAACCAAAGATCAACTTGCCGATGTCTTTACCAAGGGACTTGGGGGCGTGCAATTCATGTCTTTAATCAACAGTTGGGAATGATTGATATTTATTCCTCAGCTTGAGGGGGAGTGTTGTATATTGTAAGGGTATTTATGTCATAAGGGTATTGTAGACCCAAACTATGGTATATTGATAAAGATGTTGGTATAAATACCAACGTATGAGTATACCTTACTCATACGATTCATGCATTAACATTCTCTCTCTTTCTCTCCATTTTTTTTTCTCTTCTCATATTACTTGCAGGTCAACCAAGTCGATAAGCCCACAGAACTCTCGGCAGCTCTTTAGTCCATCTTCCCTTGGCTTTGTCTTAGCATTTTTTGAGGTAGTCCAATATTGTTTTGTTGGTTGCTTCTGGTTAGCCATTAGCCTGTGGATACCAGGGCATTGAGTATCGGTTGATAATGTTGTATTCCTCACAGAAACTTTTGAACTGTTTTCCATCGAACGTTTATTTGTTGTCAGTGACTAGTATCTTTAGAATCCCAAATTTGTAAATTATGTACGAAGCTTTTAAGCTCCACCTCCTTTATTTTGGCATTGGCTTCTGCTTCTATCCATCTGGTGAAGTAGTCTATGGCTACCAAGAGGTATCGCCTCTGCCCTGGGGCAGTTGGCAATGGCCCAACTATGTCAAGTCCCCATTGTATGAAAGGCCAAGGGTTGCTAACTTACACAAGCTCTTGAGCCGGCTGATGAGTCATTGGTTATACCTTTGACATTTGTAACATTTCCTGACGAATTGTTGTGCATCTTTTTGCATATAAGGCTAATAGTATCCTTGGGTCATGGCTTTGTGAGCAAGAGATCTTCCTCCCGTGTGGTTTCCGCATTCTCCCTCATAGATCCCAGTTAGAATGAGATGAGCTTGATTAGGCCTCAAGCATTTTAAGTGAGGGCCAAAAAATGACCTTCTATAAAGCTGGTCGTCAATGAGTGTGTACCTTGCTGCCTTTTGGTGTCGCTTTCTGGATTTTGTGTTCGCTCGGCAGGACTCTATGTTGCAAATATTGGATGATAGGGTCCATCCATGTGGGTTGAGTGTTGACTTGCCCGATATGGATGACTTGTTGAGATTGCATTGTGCTCAGTTCTAAGAGATGTATCACTTGGATGTCTCATACTTCCTTTATTTTTAGTGTTGAAGCAAGGTCAGCTAGTGCATTTGCATGGGTGTTCTCTCTTGGAAGTCGCTGTAGTTGCACGTGGTGAAATTTCTTAAGTTCTGTGTGAATTGCTTTAGAGTAAGAAGCCATTTTGGGATCCTTTGTCTCGAATTCTCCTTTAGTTTACTTTGATCACTAACTCTGAATCACTATGCACGATCAATTTTTTTGAACTGAAGTGGTGAGCTACTTGGAGGCTCGCGAGTAAAGCTTCATATTTTGCCTCCTTGTTTGAAGCCTGGAACTCTATTATTATGGCCTGTTCTAGTGTTTCGCCTTCCGAGGTGATGAGTACGATCCTAGCTCTTGGTCCCTTTGAATTGGATGCTCCATCGACAAAAAGTTTCCAAGTTAGTTGTAAGGATGATTCCTTGGTAGTGAGTTGATCCAAGACTTTTATTGAGAATTCTACAAGAAAGTCTGCAAGGACTTATGTTTTCTTGGCTGTTTGTGGTTGTCATACTGCCCGAGTTCCACAACCCATTTGGCAAGTCTCCTAGAAAGTTCCAGCTTTGAGAGAATGGTCCTCGTTAAAAGATTGGTGATGCTTAAAATTATGGACGTAGTTTTTGTGAAGCATTTACCAAGGCCAGTGCTGCTTTCTCCACATGCGAGTAGCATGTCTCTGCATCAAGGAGGGTCTTGCTAGTGTGGTAGATGGGCTTTTGGCCCTCCTCTTCACGTATCAAAACTGCACTTACTGCCACTGGTGAGATAGAGATATAGAGCAAGAGCTCTTCCCCAGGTTGGGGCTTTGATAGTAACGGTGGCTTACTAAGATACTGCTTCATCTTTTGAAAAGCTTGTTCACAGTCTTGATTCCATTCGAACCTTCTGTTTGCTTTTAAGAGTTGGAAGAATGGTCTGCATTTGTCACCTGACTTATAGATGAATCTGCTTAGTGTTGCGATCCTCTGAGTCTTTGGATTTCTTTAATATTTGTTGGTGATGACATCTTAGCTATGACTTTGATTTGAGATGGATTAGTTTTTATTCCTTTGTATGTGACCATATATCCTAGGAACTTGCTCGAGGATACCCCAAATGTGCATTTCGTTGAGTTAAACATCATTTGATATTTCCTAAGTAGCTGAAATGCTTCGGCTAAATGAGCAAAATGTACGTCTCTTTTCTAGCTCTTGACCAACATATCATCCACATAGACCTTCATACTATGGCCTATATGGTCTCTGGAATTTTTGTTGACTACCTGCGTTCTTTAGGCCAAAATGTATGACCCTATAGTAGTAGAGTCCTTGTTCAGTGATGAAGGAGGTCTTCTCTTGATTTGATGGGTGCATCAGGATCTAATTGTATCCGGAGTAGGTGTCCATGAATGACAAGACTTCATGGCTTGCTATGGCATCAACCATTTGATCTATCTTTGGGAGTGGAAAGCTGTCTTTGGGACAGGCCTTGCTGAGTTCTGAGTAGTCCTCGCACTCACCACTTTCCATTCTTTTTTGATATCACTACTATGTTGGCTAACCATTCGGGGTACTAAACCTCGCGTATGGAGCCAGCATGTAAGAGTTTTTCAGTCTCTTCTTTGATGATGGGATTTCGTCCTGCGGCGAATCTCCTTTGCTTTTGTCTGACTGACAGATAGGATGGGTCAACATTGAATTGATGCGTCATTACCTCCTGGCTTATGCCTGGCATATTCAAAGGTGTAATACGTCTTAATTTTCCTTAAGAAAATAAATAGTTGTTGCTTGAAGCTTTCAGGCTGATTAGCTCCAATTTGAGTTTTTCGGTCTATATGACCTGGGTCAAACCATACCTCTTCAACTTCTTTAGCCACAGAGGCGTGGGCCCTTCAATCATACACGTGTGTATCTTGAGAGCCCTTGAGTAATTGTTATTGATTGGTGGGACTTTGATGATGATATGCTTTCATTGCTATAGCATAGCATTTTTTGGCCAATGATTGATCTCCTTGTACCTCCATGATTCCTTCCAGTGTTGGAAACCGAAGGCGTTGATGATAAGTTGAAGGTCCTGCTTTCATCTTGTTAATTCATCCCCTACGAAGAATGGCGTTGTAGGGGGAAAAGGCTTCGACCACCAAGAAATCCACTATAAGAGTGACTAGCCCAGTGATACTGGTAGCCTTGTCTTTCCCAAGGCTAGTGTGGGCTGGCCATTGAACCCGACCAAGGGAATGTAAGGCTCAAGGTCAGACCTTTTCAAATTCATCTGATGGAAAACTGGGAAGAAAAGTATGTCTATAGAACTCCTAGTGTTGACCATGGTTCTTCTAACTTCCGCATTCGAGGTCTTGGGAGATATCAATTAGGCGTCATCATGTAGACAATGTAATCCTTCTAGATCCTGGTCTTAGAAGATAACTAGCCCTTAGTGGGTGTCTGGTTGTGATTCACTAGCGATTTCAACCGCCTGTGATATGTGGTAGATTCGGCATACTTGGACCACCTTTTGATAATGGCTCTTTAAAGCTGATTGAGTAGCCAGCTCCATTCGGGGTCCTCCGTGAATGGTATGGATGACAATGTTTGCTTCTTGTTGTGATTGAGTGTTGGCCACCTGCACTAGGCGGGGCCTCTCTTCCTGAAGAGGTCGTTCCATATGTTGGCCCCTATTGGCTATGTAAGCCTTTAGGTAGCCATGCCTGATGCGATATTTGATTTGAATCTGAAGAATCTTGCATTCTTTAGTTTGGTGACCTTTGGCTTTGTGGTATGCACAATGTTTGGACTGATCCCTTGTGCTTGGGTCCCCTTTCATCGGTTATGGCCACTGCAAATATGATTCATGCTTGATTTGCTACAAGATGACCTAAATAGGCGTATTGAGAGGTGTTAGGTCTCGCATGGAGCTGTCCTCCACTTTTCTTTTCTTGTTGGGACTTCCCTTGTTCTGTTCCTTGGTGGGAACTAGTCTGGACCGAAGATCCGGTAATACATCTATCACCGCTGTCCCTTGAGGAGGTGATTCATCTTCTAGCTTTGCATGTTTTTCTGCTTTGGCTAAAATACTTGTCATGTCCGCCGTTGGGGTTTTGGTTAGCGAGTGGTGCAACTTACTTGTATGTGGGAGTCCCCTTTTGAATGCTATGGCTGCGGTTCTTTCATCATAGCCTTCAGTACGGAGAAACTCTAATTGAAACCTCTTGATGTATGCCCTTAAAGGCTTCTTTGGACCCTTCATGTTGAATAAAGTGTCCACGTCTTTCCTTTAGGGTTTGCCGTTGACAAAGTTGGCAATGAAAGTGACATATAGTTGATGATAGCTATGGATACTTGAAGGAGATAGCTTATAGAACCAGCTCAAAGCCACACCTTAGAGACTTGAAGGGAAGACTCTACACATCAAACTGTCGTTGTGCTGTTCTAAAGTCATCATCTGCTGGTAATGATGTAAGTGTGCTACTGGATCTGAGGACCCATCATAGCTGTTGAAGTTAATCATGGTTAATTGTCTTGGAACCGGTTAATCTAAGATATCTTGCTTGAAAGGAGATTTGTTGAGGTTTTTGACAATGCTTTAAGCTATCTAGTGAGTTGTTTGATTGCGAGGATTATCAACCCTGAGGTTGAGTTCCTCAAAGCGCTTATTAACTAAGGCTTTCACATCCTCCTTGGAGGCCTTTTTTGGCTCCTCGTCCTGCTGGAGGGAGGGAGATTTTCTTCATTCTCTCCTTGTTGTTGGCTGTTGTTGGTGTGAGAATGTGAGGCCTGTTAGCGTTGATGATGGTTTTCTTTTGGGAAACGTGCCCTGAGGCATTCATTTTCCAGAGTCAACTTTTCCAATTCTTCCTAGTATTCTTCTCTCTACTCTCGGAGCTAGTTCTGGAGAACATCAATTTGTGTAAGAATCGCTGCAACTTGTGGGGGAACCTTCTACTGAGGTGGTTGCTTTAGGTCAACTTGAGTGCTTGCTCGAATGACTTTCCTCTGAGGGGGCATGGCTTATTTGCAAACGGTCCCACAGATGGCGCCAAACTGTGGGTGGTAGAATTCCACCTCACGGTCAATTTGAGTTGAATGGTTTCTTTTCGGTTTGGTTCAGCCTGAGTCGGAACCTGCAAGTTGTTGAGCGTCCCTGAGATGCTCCTCGCACCATTGTGGTACCTACTGATTGACCTCCGACAATCAAGTTAGCAGGGTTTGTATTTGATTAGAAGGGGTTTAGTATGGTTACCTTGATTTTTGAGGGGGGTTGTAGGAGCTGGTCCTATCCGTTTTCTATGTTTTTTGTTCTCTCTTTGAGAGATTGTCTCGTAACTAGTGCTTTTCTCATTCTTATAGAGCTTTGGTGGAGTTTGTTTCCCCTCCATTCGAGATTATGATCTCACCATTTTCCCTAGAATCTTGGGAAGTTAGATTAATCCTGAGTTTGATTTGCTTTGACTTCTTCTGGACGAGCTGTTAAACTCGCAGAGTGATCCATGGTTGATCGTATCTTTGACTCGAGTCTGAGTCCGTTGTGCTTGTTACGGCAATATCACATAGCTTGACATGTTTGAATATTGGCCTGCATGCATCTGACTTGTCGGGACGCCTCAAATTTGGTTTGATGTGCATGGTGTCTTGGCTCGATCTTGCTTGGCATGCCCTGGAGCAGACTAACCTGGGGTTAGGCTTGATTCTTGGTTAACCATTCCATGGTTGGAAGTGGTTTGAAATCAATACTTGGCGGCATTTGATTGGTGAGAATATTTTGCCTACCATAGTGTCCCCTCTTTTCGTGCTTCGTATTTTTGAAAACTTGTCATTCTTAATTCTTAGACAGATTAGGGGTTTTCTTGAATTCTTGCTTCTTTATATAAATTTCTTTATCCAATTGATTCTAAATACTAGTTTAATCATTATTGGATCATCCCTCTTTAAATTTGCTTATTGTTTATACGTTTCTTGAATTAATTACTAATTTTCAGCACTTTAAAATTCAAGATTCGATATTTCTTGATCTTTCTTATTACTTTTAAGCTTTTGGATCAATTTTCCTATTGTAGGAGATCTTCCCTTTGAATCCTACATCACCTGGATCCAAAGAAGCAATCAGAGGTGGATCGCTTGCTGGTGTCTTTCTTTCTCCTTTTATATACAAGTAAATCCTTCCCATCATCATCTGATATGAAGAGTCAAACACGGATGGATGAACTGGAGTAGGAAATGGCAACAAGGAAGGAAAACATGGAGAC
>JAOXJP010092171.1:0-14642 GCA_025762735.1 Platanus orientalis | reverse complement strand
GATTCTCTCTTAGAAATACAATTCATTTACTAGATAATCTTGATCAATTAACTAAAATGGCACTCACTTTGTTACAGAAGTTTAGCAAAGTATTGTAAAGCTTCCAGGAAGAGACGATAACAACTCCAATTGATGTAGAATATAATCGGATAATTAAAGGCCTCCACCCTAAGCATCAAACCTTACTCCGAGGACAACCATTCTAGGTTTTATAACTTTAAAGTTGAAGAAGAATATCTTCTTCAAGCTTTAGACGTACAAACACCCACAAGACTTGAGAAAAACCTCAAAATTTCATTCAATATTGTCTCCTCTCATGTTTGGACGGCAAAAGAGCTTTATACTAGCCTATAACACGTTTACCCTAATTAAGGGTACATTATTATAAAGGTAAACGACTAAAATACCTTATATGACTACTCTAGAAAAACCTTAAATTACCCATTTTGGATAATTTTACCCTTGGTACACTGTTTTGCTTCTCTCTGCATCACTCCTAACATAAAATAATGTCCCCCCATATCCCAAATTACATAATAAAATTCTGCAGTAGTAAATCATTGAGCTTAGGCTCTTTCGAGAGATGCTCAAAACTCAGACATCTAAACTGTGAGTATGCATCTGCAACTGTGAATGTGAAAATGTCTCTGGCATGGGCCTAAGCTATCAACCAAATAAAATAGATGGTTCTGCCTCTCTTAAATTGGCTCTGAAATAAAGGTTTGAAATCCACATCAAGATGCTTTTGCATTAAGAGGCAATAACATCATTCATAGAAATAATATAGGATCTATAATAGTAACAAGAATGGAACTCAAATCTTTTGTTTCAACCTAGTTGGTTGAATATGTGGCATTCAAACTAGGTCTCAAAACAACTAGAGCTTTGAATATCAAGAAACATAAGATCAAAGGAGATACCAATATTTTCTTAAGTTGGTTGGAAAAAGATATTTCTACGTGCCCCTAGGAAGTAAAACCATTCATTAAAGAGCACAAAGATATCTCAGTGCTTTTGATAATTTCTCCTAATGTAAGAATAATTGTAAGTCACGTAGCTCACTCCCTAGCTTAGCATGGTTAATGCTCTCAAGACTTCTTTTTAGGGCTGTCGATTAGGGTGGGCTGGTCTAAAGCCTAACTTGTCCAGCCCGAAAAATGTGTAAGCTAGATAAGTTGAACTTCAAGTGGGCCAATTTTGGGCCCAAGTTGTAGGCCTGGAATGTTTTTTAGGCTAGGCTCAATCACAACTAATTTCAACCCGAAACCGAGCCCGACCTGGCTCAAAATTATTAATTATATAAAGCTTAGCTCATTTTTAGGCTAGGCTAAGTCACAACGGTAAGACTCTAACCCTAATCATTTTTTAGAATGAAGCAAATGTTCTGTGATAAAAATGCCTTTGTAGTGTATATGGTGAATTATAAACAGACATGTGTTGTTTTAGGGTAAAAGGGTCTAAAAAAATGTTCAATTGAAAAAGTAGGTGGTCAATAAAACACATCAAATTCAAAAACACATCATGTGTCATCAATGGCATGCCTTTAGAGGTCTGTCTCAAAACAGACAATCATTCTCCTTATTAGAAATCTCCTCTAACCCTCTGCAACTTATTTTTTTTATTTTGGTCTTTGTTGCCTCTTACGGTTAGAGCCATTGGCACAGTTGCAGAAACTGTCATTAAGATGGTCATTGGTGAAAGATTTTGATCACTTTATCACCTTTCTTATGGGGAATGTTTTAATAGAGAGGGAACTCCACTTTTCCTTTAATCTCAATTGGCAACACCTTTTCTTCTGCACAATTTCTTCCTCCCATTGAAATGTCGATTTCTGATGACATGGTTTGATCTTCAAGAAACTAATAATGTCTTAGAGTACGGGGAAAAGAAGAGCATCAACGAGAAGAAGCGAGAGGTTTTCCATGCCAAACAATGAAGAATGGAGCTTGCCTCCTTTTCTAACACTTAGATGAAACCTCAGTTTTTATTAATTAATCAAGAAATAATATACATCCCTGTTGTGTTTGATGAATGCTTACATGTCTGAACATTCTCTAAATTTACCTGTTCTTCTTTATCTTCTGGGGATTATAGAGTAGCCTCCTAAACTGAGTTTTTTATGCGCTCATGTTAGTGATGTGCTATAAACATCAATGCACTTATCACCTTTGAGTTTGTTGGTCTCAGATGAGGGAAATGAAGTTGTAGCTCATCTCCATTGGTGACCTGTGAGTTCGTAGGCCTCGTAAATGTAACCAGTTGATGACGTTTGTGATTTTCTTACTAGTGGGTGGTGCAAAGCTTTACCCCAATTATATTTCATGAATTTGGGTTTAATTTGTTTGTATTTCAGGTTGTTAACTTCAGGCTAGCTCAAACTTGGCTCGATGCCCGATTTATTAAATTAAGCTAAGCTCGGGTACAATGCCTCGGGCAAAGTTCAAGCTTGGGCTTAGGTATTGAACTTCAGGCTGGGCTCGGGCAGAACTTAACCTGGCCCAATCGATAGCCCTACTTTTATGAGTGGTTGCTCAGTCCTGAAGCAATCCATTCTTTTGGACATGCATTCTTACCCCCTCCCCACCCTAAAAGATAAAATATATATAATTCTTACCCTAACCCTAATTAGGGTAATGAATAACTATGTGGTATAAAAGCATAAAGGGAAGGGGAAGGTGTTGAGGAGCTCATATAGTTTCAAAGGAAGGCATGCGTGTTAGTTGTGGTGAGGTGTGCATGTTGGTCAGAGTGAGTGCTAGCTGTAATATTCTGTAAGTTGGTGAGTGAAAATATTCTCTTGTAACCTGTTAAACTAAAGAGTATAAATAGAGAAGGATACTCAGTCGAGTATCAAGATCGGTTTCATCTTATTTTGTCTTCTCTGCTCTTCTCTATTCTTCGCATACATCACTTTCTCTCTATCTTTTTCTCTCTATGATTTCTTTTACTTTAGAACTCACATTTCCTCATGGTATCAGAATAGGAATGAACCTCATCAACTTGTTCAACACCATTCAAGTTTTGTTTGCAAATCTGAGATACAAATCTCAACCAAGTGCAGAAGCCAGATTCCACATCTAATTTGGTTTTCGTTCACAAATCTAAGATACAGATTTCACATAAGTGTAGAAGCAAGTTTTCCATCCGATCTGTTGATCTTCACTCCAGATCAGAGGCATTGAAGTACGATCATCATCCTACAATTGATTTATTCTTTAGAACTTGAATCAAACCCTGGTAAACTTCTGGATCTCAATTTTTAATGGAGCAAACAACTTCTGCACAGATTTCATCCTCAACATCCCCCCTTGTGGAGGTAGCTGGAAATGGATATATACTATTACTACTAGACCCTTGGTATATCAGTCGCTTCGACTGATTGTCCTGAATGTAAAAATTATCAACATTAAACACAATTGAACAATCATTGTCTTTTGTAAATTTGTTTACTGAGATAAGATTGGTAGATAAAGCTGAAACATGAAGAATATTCTGTAGTTTGAACTGATAATGAGGGGTTGAAATTGTACATGTTCCAGTGTGTTGAACTGATATGTTTTGCCCATTACCTATGGCAACCTTTGTAGGACTCGAGTAGGAATGATGAAGAGACAGATTATTCAAGTCAGGAGTCACATGATTGCTTGCTCCACTATCGAGGTGCCATGTGTAGTCTAGAATTGCTTGGTTGTTGAGGTGATTCAAGGAGTGACTTACAAAGGGAGTAAGGTATGCTGTTGCTTGCAATTGCCCCTCCTGAGTAGGCATTTTAGATTGATTGTGTTGCTGATATGGTTGATTAGGAGGTACAACTTGCAGAAAATTCTGATTCATTCGATAATAACAATCTGCCGTTGAATGTCCTGTCTTCTTGCATATTTGGCTGAAGATTTTAGACTTGCAATAGTGACCACGACCCCTACTTTGATCATATCGACCACCACGATTGTAACGATTCTCAAAGAATTTTGTGGATGAGTATGCAATAAGAAAACTTTCAACACCAAATGACTTGTCAGCAGAAGAAGACACTGGTATTTGTTGTTCTTCTATTAAGAGAAGATCCTGAAGCTCTGGTAAGGTGATGGGTTGGGACCGGGTGCGTACAGTAGTTTTGAATGAATTATATTCCACCGGAAGACCATTTAAGATATAGAGAATAGTGTCCTCATTGTCTAAAGGAGCTGAAACAGATGCCAATGTATCAGTAATAACCTTGACTTGTTGAAGATAGTCAGTCATGGAAGAAGCCCTCTTTTTGATTGTCTGAATTTGGTTCTTCAGTTAAAGAACATTTGATCGTGACATGGAGCAAAACCTCCGTTCAAGTGTAATCTATACATCCTTAGCAGTTTCAAGATTCAGAACATGAGGCAAGACTGACTCTGATAAGGAGGCAAGAAGACAACTGAGTAATTGTTGATCCATCATTACCCAATCTAGGTAGTCTGGGTTAGGAACGAAATGCCCCTCATTATCAAGAACTGACGCAATTGGTGGTTGTTGAGATCCATCTATGAGAAACTGAATCCTATGTGCTCTAATAACTGTAAGTATTTGAAACTTCCACAGGAGATAGTTGTCATGCTTCAGTTTGATAGTAACAAGAGAAGAAATGTGAGAAAGAAGATTATGCAAAGAGGTAGAAAAAATAGAGTTAGTACTAGATGAAACTGAAAAAGAACTAAAAGAAGTAGATGAGATCTGTGCAGGACTTAAGGATGAAATTGGTGTAGAAAGGGTTTGTTCCATTAAAACGTGAAATGCAAAATGTTACCAGGATTTGATGCAATTGCAAAACTGTGATTCGATTGTATAAAGCAGATCGAACCTCTGTTTCACCGATAAAAAAATAAAAATTAGTAGATCAAATTTGAGCACTTTCTTTTGTAATTGTTGGAGATCCGTTTCTCAGTCTGGAAGCAAAGACTTGAGATCTATATCTCAGATCTAGAAGCAAAGACTTGAGATATATTTCTCAGATCTACAAATGCAGCTTGAACTGGGATTCATAGGTTGACACGGATTGCCCCTGCTCTGATACCATGAAGGAATATAGATTCAAAACCTAAAATACAGTAAAAACCCAGAATAGCCTGATATAAAGAAAAGGAGAAAGTGAGAGAGAAGAAAATAAGAGTAAAAACAGAAAAAATTGAAACACTCGATACCCAACAGAGTATCCCCCAACTCTATTTATATTGTTTAAATAAATGGTTACAAGGAATCTTTTCACCCACTCTTACAAATCATGACTGCTCATTCTATAACTAACTTACATTACCCACTTTAACTAACACGTGACACATGCTGCATGCCTTTCTATCAACTATGGTATACTCCTTAACACATTTCACTTATTGGCGCTGATGTGCCCGCCCCCTGACATGGGGTAGAGAAGAGCGTTTGTTAAGAGGAGCAGATACAATCCACTCTCACTGATTTGGAAAAAATCCCCATTTTAAATAAAACTATTACCTTAGGTTATAGGAGAGATTAAAGTTAATATACTTAATTATTAACAGATTCAAACTCTAACTTTAACTTAGATCAGCATGGGCCTGTATCAGATCGTTGTCTCTTCAAACTCTCGTGGTTAGTGTATTACAAAAGCACCCCCATAGCTCTATACCCATGTATATTTACGGAATTACCTTCGATAGATTCAAACCCTCACTCTCAGGGTTGAAATCGTAAAAACCTTCTTTAACTAATTCTTTTTTTTTTTTTTCAAACGACGACACTAACATATTAATTTCTTTTCCATTAAACGAGTAACGAGGGAAATCATCCAGATGCAAATGAGATTAGCGCAAGCGAGGGAGAGGTCTGGAGGAGCGATGGAGTTGCAGAGACGAGGAGGCATTGCGTCGCCTACGCTGGTTCTTCTGCTGGTATGCACCATTCTGCTGCTGATGATATCGGGAGTTTCCTCCACTCGATTCACAGTCGGAGCCAACAAAGGCTGGACCACCAATGTTAACTACACCGAATGGGCCAAAACTCAACATTTCTACCTCGACGATTGGCTCTGTAAGCGCTCTCCCTCTAGCTCTCTGTATCTGTGCCTCTGTATCTGTCTGTAAACACAGATCTACTTCTTTAGCCATTCTATCAATATTTTTACTCTGTTTTGCCTTTCAATCTAATTTCTACTATTTTTTCTAGCTCCATACGAGCAGATCTCAGCATCTCTTAGACATTCTTTCAGTTTTTTTTTTGGTAATATACATTCTCTCAGTTTCTGCTGTTAGATTTCTCATCACTGCAAATGCTGTTTCTTGTTTCAGTTGATAAAAGAAAGAAAAAATTGTTAGTCTGGATTTTTGCTGCCGCGTTTTTTTTTTCTTTCACCTAGGAGCAGATAATTATTTTATGGTTTAATTGGTAACGGATAATCCCTTTGTCTATTTTTTTTTTTTTCAGAAAAAATTAAGTGATTTTTTTTTCCTGAATCGTAGATTTCTGCTACTTAATCGCTTGGATTTTCTTTCTCCACCTTCCATTTTTGCACAAAAAAGGATAATGTCTCATATACTTAGCATTTTTTTAAAATTTCGATATCTCTTATGCCGAATAGTTCAGATCTCAAAATCTGGCATTAAATTTCTGTTTTTATGCGAAATAGATCAGATCTTCACTCCATAGTCCACTTTCCGAGATTTCAGTTAATTAAGTAAAGCTGCTTACATCCGAGTAACTTTATTGTATTCTTCAGTAGTTCAGTTACATGCAAAGAAGAATTTTCGTTTATATTTTGTCGATTTTTTAATCCAATATAGTTATCTGAGCGTCATTCGCCCTTCAATCGAGTTTCTGAGATTTAAGATAATGAAATCACTTGCAATATTTTCTCTTTACTGTTTTCTTCATTTATTTATTTATTTTGTTTCAACCTGTTTTCTTCATTTATGATTCTGATTAATTCATACTTTGTCCTTTGCACTATTTTCCCTCAATTTCTGCCATGCATCATCTCAGATCTACTTTCCTGAGTTGAATTTTTTATGGTTCTAGTTTCTGAAAGGAGCTCTTTACTCTTTCTAGCTATTATTCTGTGACTTCTTTATCTATTTTTACCGCTAAATACTCTCTCGCAAATCTTCTTTTTTTTTTCGCCGGTTCTTAGCTGTTATTTGACTACTCTTTTTGTTCCTTTTTCTCGTTTTTCCTTCGATGTCGACACATGGAGTGGTGAGAATCGTCGATCCACTCGTCCATTTCTATGAAATCGGTCGGAGGAAATCTCACTCAGACTCGATTCCCGAGTAGACTCGGACTTTGAGCGACTGAGTTCCTAACTAGATCTGGAAAATTTGCAGTTTTTGTGTATGACAGGAACCAGATGGACGTGCTGGAGGTGAACAAGACGGAATACGAGCAATGCATATCAGATCATCCTCTCCACAACTGGACCACCGGAGCAGGAAGGGACGTGGTTCCCCTCAATGTGACCAGGAGATACTACTTCATCAGTGGAAAAGGCTTCTGCTACAGTGGGATGAAGCTCTCTGTCCTGGTGGAAAAGGCGCCACCGCCTCCGACGGCGGCTCCGGTGACGGAAAAGAGCGGATCTCCGACCAGTTACGGAGGCCGGATTGCTATTCCAGCTTTGTTTGCCGTTGCTGCGGTATGGGATTCCTTGCTCGGATTCTGGTAGAAATACTGCTTTCTGTTTGAAATGAACTTCAAACAATATCACTTTTTTTAATGGTATTTATTTATTGGTGAAGTTGTCAAAGAAAATTTTGGGCTGTGTTTTTTTTTCTCCCATAATTTTTTATCTTGTATTTTTGGGGGTAGTTGTGGCTTCCGCAATCCATGGCAATTTGAAAGATGTTGTGGGACTTACTTGTGTTCGTACCTTAGATTGCGGAGTCCATAGCGTTGTTGCCATGGGGCAAAGGCTATCTCCTCCTTTTTCTCTTTGTAGTCAGGAAATTGGTTCATGGGGTTCTTAAAACCATGTGAGGGTCTCAATTACTAAAATTGCTGAGTTGAGAAAAGCGTGGGGTTGGGATGACTCTTGCCTGTATGGTTGACTGCCCATGTGCAGTGGTGTGCCGTCCTGCCTTGGCTTTGAACACAGAATGTCTTGACGACCGTCCAATAGATAAGGTGGACGTCTGACTTTTTTATATGTTTTTAGCCCCGGATTTCGTGCGCACACAAGTTGTGCGCATGAACCAGGGGCAGACACATCAGTGCTGAAAAATAAGTGCCCCCCAAAAGTGTAAATTACTTTTTGATGCTGATGCATCAGCCCCCTGGTCCATGTGCACAACTTGGGTACCTCTCTTGTGCACACAACATCCGGGCTTGTTTTTTTAGGACTTCACGGATGACATTGAATTACTTCATTCATTTGAGGGCTGGGCATGGTTTGAAATTTCGGAATTGAGAGGTTTAGATTGGGATCGGATGGACCAATCCAATTTGAATTGATATGGGTTTAATTTTTCAGATTGGGTGATTTTGTCGCATCCCTAACCCCCTTATTAGAATGTGGTTGTGTTACTTGTGTAGGCATGGTTTAAAGATTTGGGATTGGGATCGGATGGCCCAATCCAATGTGATTTAATATGAATTAATTATTCGGATTAGGTGATCTCAAAATATCCCTAACGGGTTTAACCGTCCATATTAGAATGTCTTTGTGTAGGCATGGTTTAAAATATTCTGGATTGAGCTTGGATGGGGCAATCCAATGTGAATTGATACGGGCTAATTTTTTGGATTAATTGATCTCATTGGGACTGCAAATCAGATTGATTACCGTCCAATAGATCAGAAAGATGTGGGGCTACAGTGATTTTGTTTGGGGCTTCATTGATGCCCATTCACTTGGGGTACTTCAAGAGAGAGGTTTTAAGTTCGAATCCGCCAACCTTCCTCCCCTCCCACATCGCGTGAATCCTTCATGAGAACTACATAGGTGAGAGAGGCCAGGTAGGAGACCTTAATCTTATTTCAACATAGAGTCGAGTGTTTCCTATTTGTTCTGTTTGATTTTTTTGGTGGAAATATTTGTGAGGATAAAAATGATGCTGCAGATCAGATGACCCATCTGGCCGGCCGCGGACTGACCATAAGTAATCTGACCCTACCCACAGACGTTTTTTAGCGGATCTAAAGCGGCTTTGCCGTTCCACCCACATAACTTCCGTGTCCCAACGCTTTTAAAGATGAGTTCTTTCTCAGCTAAGCAAATATCTACTGTGGCAAATTTTGTTGTGCCTTTTTGTAGCATGAATTGTGCTACAAAAAGCTGCTACAGTGATCATCGGGGTTCTCGAGCTATGTAAACTGGCAACTTATTGGCTTTGGCATCACACTTGTTGACTCCAACATATGTTTTATGTTTTGACACTTGTCCTACAAGCAGTTATAGCACAATTGGGATCGTCTTCAGCGAAAAAAAGTCCATTTTGAATCGAGTACCAATTTTGGCATTGACACATGACAAAAAAAGTGAATTACATCCTTAAACCCATATTAAAAAAAAAAAAATCTATTCAGTTTTTTACACACATGTGTCAGCCCAAAATTGATGCTTGATTGGACACCTTTTCATTGGAGATGATCCCAACTAATATTAGTCTCATTACAATTGTCTACTAGAGGACTGAGATCAGGTGTAGCTGGCGTGGCTTTTAACATAAACAGCCAACACCTGGTGCAAAAATGAGTGGGAAATGCATTTCATACAAAAAATTTAACCATATGCCGGGCACAGCCCTGCACTAGATCTCAACTCTGTTGGAGGGGACAGGTGCCAAACACAATAGAAATTCACATTACCCATAATCTAAAACAAATGTTCTGTAACCAAAAAGTGTTTATGACTATTGTGAGCATTCTATAGGCTGACATGTGATGTGTTTGGAGTTCAAACTTAAAAGTGCCAAAAAAAAAAAAAAAAAAACAGTATTCAGTTCAAAATTAAACGTTCCAAAAAGATGTGCCAAATTCAAAAACACAACATGTGTTATCATAGGCACGTTTGCTCACTTTTTGGTCATACACCATGATTCTCCCCGACAACCAAAAAAAAAAAATTTGTTTGCTGGTCCCATTGGGGTTTGATTGTCTCTTGCAGAAGCTCAACGAAAATACTTCAACATCCCTAATCTGTGGAACCTGTCATGTTAAAACGGAAATTGGACCAGTTCATATCATCCCAGTTCGTCCCAGCTCATGTCACCTTTTGTCGGTGGTCAGTCACGTGACAATCGATCACTGATAAGACTGATGAAACGTTACGTCAACTGGTCCTTGTTTCCGTGAAATACGACATTTGTCGACTTACCATACATGTTCAAGGTGTTCACCCAAACCTTGGCCGTCTAGGGATGCAGGTATCCTATTTTTGAAATCTGATGTATTTCCATATTCGTTTAAAACAAATACATATATATATATATATATATATATATATATATATATCCGCTTTGACTGAATATTTATATTTGCTTATATTTATTACCTAATTTCTGATTTAAATTATTAGTCATATTATAAAATATAAATGGATATATATATACGTATGTTTCAATTATATATATATATAACAATAATCCAAACCTATCAAAAGGATACTAATATGTTAACCTAACTGAATGATTTTGTTTAATTAATTAAAAATATCCGCATTCATATTCGATATTCAACTAATTTTAATAGATTTGAATATGAATCTATATGTATCTAATTCAATTAAATATTCGTTCATTTAAAATATATCCAATAATAATTGCTGATACAGGTATAAAAAATACCCACATTGAATCTAGCTCATTTGCACCCATACTTTAACCAACAAACACGTTGGGTAAAACCATTAAAACACCAATCACAATCAAATCAATGCGCCTAAACTACCCAAACAGATTTCCTGCAACTTAAAAGCCGGGCGACTTTGAAGCACCACATCCTGTTGGCTTGTGCTACGGCTACAGGCACTTTTTGGTCAGTCTTCCAAGCAACAAAATATGTATGCCGGTCCCATTGGGATTTTATTCTCCCTAGGGAAGCTTGAGGAAATTAGCGCAACTGACACCTGCTCCGTTAAGCCCCCCCCCCCAAGGGGAGTGGCTTAGAGGATTTCAGGCCGACCTATAACACGTTACGTCAACTGAGCCTTGATACCAAAAAAATAGGATACTTGTCAACTCACCATACATGCTCACAAGTAAACAGATTGGATAAGACAACTTAGAGAGTGGCTAAAGTTGGAATGACATCGGGGCCGCATATCAGTGGCAAAAAGTGAAAAGCATCATCAAAATGTGTATTTCACTTTTTTGATGTCATTCTAACTTTAGCCACTCTCTAAGTTTTCTTACCAAATCCAGCCACTGCTCAAGAGGTTTCCCTCAAACCTTGATCAACAAACATGACAGGGGATAAAATGTCAAAACACTAATCACAATCATATCAACACACCTAAAATACCAAAACGAATTTCCTGCAATGGAAAAGCTTAGCTACTCTTAGGCTGCGCCAGGTTAGAGGTAATTGATGGGAATGGGAAAGATGGAAAAATCACATGGAAAGAAGGTGGCAAAGTAAAGGGTAACAAAGTGGGCACATATTGCAATACATTTTCACACATTCCTGTGTAATGTTTGCTTGCAACAACAGGAAAAGGTAGGAAAGTTTAACATTCTCATCTATTCAGCTGTCTGCTTATAAGCAAAGGAACTGAAAAGTTACAAATTAAATCGTCTTGATGATGAAATGAAAATCCATTTCATCATACCATTTGCATCATCATACCGAAAGATTCATTTTATAAAAATCCAAAAACTATTGAAGAATCCTCTTCATATTTGAGTCAACATCCTTTTCAACTTGTACTACCTCCAACGTGGTTTACCCCAACTTGGTGCTAGATATAATAACTCTCGGGTGATTCGGTAGGTAATGTATTAATTGTTAGAAGAGATTTGCTAAACACAAAACCAGAATCAAAACAATTACATAAGAACAAAAGAGATAGTGTAGTCATATTAGCTGAGGCATGACTAACAAAGAAGCCTTGCACCAGTTTTGTTACTGACTTCTATACCATGCAATAAAGCACTATCTCAGACCATATCATTGAACACATAACATTGTTATCACCTGTGTAGCCATGCCTTACATAAATCCTGAAGTAAGGATTTTTACACTATAAATAGGTGTTTTAATCACCATTAAGGCCAACTATTCATACATCATTGATTAAGCTATTCTTGGGAGAGTTTCCAAGCTCCGTAAGACTTCTTGTTCAATTCTACAGTCATATTCTTTATGTGAGCAAAGCCATATGACTTAGGAGCATTCAAATTGTTATATCTTGATTACCAATAGTGTTAAGAGTGAAAAGTACCACCCTACCATACAATAGGTAAATATTCCTATACCACCCCTTGTTGATCCCGAGGGACAGAAGAGACTAGGTTAGCCAAAAGACTAAGGTAAGAAAGAAACCACAAATTGAAACGAAACCAAGATACCAGTGTGAAAAAATCCTAGTTGATACTTGTGCAAAAAAATATCCCACTATCTGCCATTTTAAGAACCTAAAAACCAAAAACACAAACTTACCCCTAACACCTTTTTTCTCAGCTCGCTAAAATGAAAATTTCGAATGGCTCCAACTAAATCACCAATGATTTCAGTTCTTTGCTATTCTTCTTTCCAGGTTATCATAGCTACCTTCATTTGCTCTCCTTATTTTGGAAAACCCCCCTTTTGAACTGTATAAACCTAGATTGAACCTTAAACCGTCAAAAATCATGAAACGTAGCCAATGGTATGAGCTCTACTACTAGCGACCATGAGCAGGAAGCCGTTATTTGACTGTTGGTGGGGATCGCCCACTTCCCCTCCCTTTACTTCCCTGTCGATTCCGATGGTTTTAGTGTGATGAGGGTTTTGAGATATTTTTATTGTTCGGCAAAAGGTAGGAAAAGCTCTATTAACAAGGTGATTTTGGAAGATAAGATTCCCACAATTCGATTGTAACCAAACCCTTCTTTTTGTGGGAAAAAACAGGAAAACCATACACTTTCCTGAGGAGGTCGTGCATTTACTTCTAACAAGACGCAGCCTGAAGCACCAAGGTGGTACTAGCCTACCACTACATCTTGTGGCTAGTGGTAGGTGTTTATTCACTTTTTCTATCATGTGTCACCCAACACTTTGATGCTTTAGAGTCGTTATGCTATAGGAAATCCGTTTTCCTAAAATACATATAGCTACATGCTTCCAATATGGAGGATCAAGAATGGTTTTTTTCTAGCATCTGTTGGAAACAATCCCTTCTAAATCAAGATTTAACTTTAGCCCAAATTTTGGTGGTTGGGCAGGGAAATAACCAATTTGCTTGAGATCCTTTACTATGTACGAGCATGGTTCAAAATTTCAATGAAACTTCTCAAAATTTTGTCGAAATTTTCCCACTTCAAGGGATACCGAAAAGAAATATAAGGGGAATAACAAAATTCCAAAATTTCTTCAAAATGTCACTAAAACTATGTTGATATTAGCGTAACATTGATGAAATTTGGCAAAGTTTTGCTGATATCAATGCTTTTGACAAGATTTATTATGCATGAGTTATACCCATCTTAAATATATTGTTTGCTATGATTTTTGATTTGTTGATTCTTGACCAAAAGTAATAATTCTGCTTAAAACCTTTCTAATAACAATACTGTTTAATTTTTGTTTATAAATGATTTCTTCCAAAAAATGATAAGACATATTTATAGAATTTTATTTTTTAGTATTTATGTATAAATTAGATAAATGCTACGAAAACTATTGTATATCTTTGTTATATGAAATTTGTTTACAAAATGACTAATTTTAGATGAAGAAATCATACAATTTGAAATGTTTGATAGTCATTTATATATAAAAAATGATTGGTAGTCATTTGTTTATTTATATAATTTATTTGTTCATAAATTAAATATTTTATATAGTTATTTGAGTCAAGAGTATGTAATCATGCTCAACATAGATTGAAATTTTTATAGTTGTTCACATCGAAATTTTCATAAATTTTTCAATATTTCAAAACATTCTACCTTGCTTACAAGGTAAAAAGTTTAAAACACGCACACAAAAATAATAAAAGAAGTAACAAATTTAAATATTTATCATGTGTTAGTCTACGATGATTGCTACTGGCTTCCGCTAAATGATCCAGAATGGTAATAGACACGTGACTTGGTTTTGTCGTCACTGCAAGTGATTCGTAAAAGGTAATTTCACAATCAAACAATGTTTATAATGAAAATTTTCTTTCATCAAAGTTACAATTCATTCAAAGGCGTAGATTTCCTCTTTCTGAAAAGTGGCAACTCTTTTGTGCCCAACGCTGGACGATGCATGGCAAAAAAAGGTCACCACCACTTATTGCATTGAACACCTTAAAATTTTTTGCTACGTATTTAGGGGTGGGCATGGGCCGGGCAGGGTTGAGGCCGGCCGGAGGCTAGAACTTTTATTGAGGGTTAGGCTTGGGTTTACCTCAGCTCGACCCTCAAATTGGCCCGAAATTTTACATACATAATATATATGTATTATATATAATATACTAATTATTTTAAAATTATCAATAATATATAGCTTAGTTGATAAAAATT
>JAOXJP010092160.1:0-14642 GCA_025762735.1 Platanus orientalis | reverse complement strand
TTGGGGGTGGGGGGGGCACCAATAACAATTCCCCTCTATTAACTTCTATATAATCATACACCAACACATTTCTGTTCAAAGGCAACATGTAAATAGAAGGGTAAGCAGCTGCAGCAAGGGAGGAGTTAATTCACTACATATATTTCCAAAATGGCACTCCAAAGCGATTTTTCACATAGAATTTTGTCAGCAGAAGAAAATCGCCATTGACCTTCAAAATCCCTTTCCAGATGTCCAGCCTATAACTATCTATCATTATATTTCCATTCCAACCAAGAACCTTACTGCCATACTTTGCCTCGAAGACCCTCCTCTAGGGCTTGCAACTTCCTTCACCAAAATGTCACACCCATGTCCCCAAAAGAGCTCTGCGTATCTTAACATCCTGACCTCCTTAATTCATTTGAGTGGCAGATTAATTTCCAATTAAACTAAATAATATTATTTACTGCCTTGCTACAATATCCCATAAGATATCTCATTGAATCTCTAGCCGAGCCACAACTATCACCGGAATGGCATAAAGAGGCAGTATTTGGAAGGGTGGACAAGACGTTCTTTACCAAAGTGAGCTTACCTGCATTTGAGATAGAACAATTCTTCCAAGCAGATAGTTTTTTTTTCCATTCTTTATATGATTGGATCCTAGATAGCTTTCGACTTATAGTTGGCAGTTGGCACCTAGAAAAGTTCTAGATATGAGGAAGGGAACCAACTCCACACTCAAGCAATTCAGCCAACTGCCCCACATTGGGCAGTTCCCCCACTCCAAAATTTCTATTGTTATATAGATCAATCCTTAAACAGGATTCCAAAATGCATCTAGGGTTACACACATTTTCTTCATTTGCTTTATTAATGAGTGAGTCATCAATGAAATGCAACAACAAAATGGAGGGGCCATCCCTTCCAACCTAGAAGCCTTGTAAAATCCCTCCCCTCACTGTTTGTTAATCATCATGGTTAGATTATATGTAACAATTGTGAAAAGGAAAGGGGAGAGAGAATCCCCTTGCCAAAGTCCCCTATTGCAAAAAAGAAAAACAAAAACAAGAAAAAACAAAACCTAAGGGGACCTATTCACTAGAATGGAAAAGAAAGCTATTAAGATACATGTCTGTATGCAATTTGACCACTTTTTTTCCAAAGCCCATTCCCTACAAGAGATATCCAAGAAGTTCCAATTCACATGTTCATATGCCTTTTCCATTTCTACTTGACAACTGCAATCTCACCCCTCCTCAAATCAATGCATTCATTTGTAGTTAAGGATCCAACTACAATTTTCCTTCTTTCCACGAACAAACTTGGGATAGGGAAATGCTACTTCGCAACACTGTTTTTAATCTCGTCCCTAAAACCTGATGTGGAACGCAATGCAAAACACTTGAAGCAACTCCCAAATAACAAATAATAATCCAGAGAATTAATTCTGAAAATTTCGACCTAGTGGCAATTTCGTAATTTTCTAAAAAGTAGAAATTACCAAAATACCCCTCTAACGGGTCAGAAAATTCCGGGCTTCTGAGATTATTCCGTGCACACCTTCAGGGACTTCTCATAAAAATTTCAAAGGATTTGGAGCAGGCTAGTTATTTATTTCAAAAATTGCTAAATTTTGGTTATGCCCGAAAATTATAGAAACATGGAAAATCAAGTTCTGTGAACCGATGCTTCAAGCTTTCAAAAAACTGTTCTTATCTCTTATAATAGACCCCAATGCCTCTTGAAAAGTGCAAAAAACTTCCCACGATCAAGCTCTTAAGTGAGGAGTGTTGCAAAAATCTCTAATGCTCCAAAGTAGGTGCCGCCTGGTATGGAGTATTCAGCCTACCTAACTTTGAAAAAGTGTTAGGAAGGAGATGATACTCCTAGATGGGTTGCCCAAGGATCCTTGATGCCTCCACAAGAGGATTTGATCAAAGGTGGCTTGGTTGGTGTTCGGTGATCACTCCAAACAATGAAGGTAAGCCAAAATCTGCAGAAAATCTGTGAAGAGTATGAAATTTAAAGAGAAGAAAGAACAAGGAAGAGCTAATGGAAGGAAGAAGAATAGATAGGAGGGAGGAGTAATAAAGAAGGATGAAGATTGAGGAAGAAGAAGAGAGAATAAGGGGAGGAAACAAAGCCTACTCGTGGGTTCACAAAGAAAACTCTATGTATTTCATGTAAAGCTGCTGGAAATCGCTTCAGCACTAGGGTTATAGACCCTTTTAAATTTTTAGAAATAAAATATTTAAACTACCCCCCTATTTGAGTCACATGACCAACACTAAATCCCCCCTTAATTTTGCATTAAAAAAATAACAAAAGTGACTAAAACAGCCCTAAACACCCCCCCCACTTAACACTACTAATCCTATGGCTGTAAAAAAGCATTATTACATGCTAATTAAAGTTTTAAAAAGACTCCAAAACCCCAACTACCATGGACATCTTCCTCCTTTCTTCTTTCCTTGGTGAATTTTGGGTTTAGGCTTCCAAAGAGGGTAAGTCTTCTCCAAGTACTGAAGAGCTGCTGCATCAGAACCTTAGCTAGTAACTCATATAAGCTTCCTATTAAACTTAATGGGTGAAAGTCCTTCAACTCTTCCACACCTTGCTTCTTTGATATGAGCTAGAGAAAAGCCGAGTTGAAGCATCTGTTACACACTTCCCTATGATAAGAATCTTCCAACACCTGCATCACATCCTCACCTATAAAATCCAAAAATCTCTAACAAAAAAAATCATAGGGAATAGTACTCCACTTAAGGCTTTTAAGAGCAGCGACCACTTCTTGTTTTATAATTGCCTTTCCAACCAAATCGATCTCTCTTCAAACCCAACTAATTCATTGAGAGGCAATACTTTGACGACTCTGAATATAAAGAATGGTACTCTACCATGGAATGGCTAATGCTTGCCCTACCAAAATGTAAACCTCCCCAACTTGAACTTCCCCAGCATTGACCCAAGCCCTCATATTGGCCATTTTGTGGGGGAAATACATGTTCTTGTCTCCCTCCTTCAGCCAAGCTGTCCCTGATTTTTGCTTACAGCAAAATTTCCTCCATCTTTACCAATTTCTACACCACTTTTTTCTCAATTTTAATAACCTTATCCTAAGAAAGACTGACCTTCTCTTCTTGTTTGTCCAACTCCTCAATTTTGTTGAGCCATTTGATTTTCCTATCCTTCACTCTCCCAAATTCTTCTTTGTTCCATCTAATTAAAGCTTCTCAGAGCCTTGAGTTTCCTATTGAAGATAAAACCAGCTGTCTTTCAAAGTTTAAACAAATCTACCATTTTGAAACTAGCTCCCAGAAGTTTTGTTTTCCAACCACTTACCTTGAAACGGAACAGAATGGACCCCTTGTATCTTTATTTCCAAGGAGAATAGGCAAGTGGTTCAAAGCAAGTCCTAGAAGAGCAAACTAATGTGCTTGCTTGAAATTGTCTTCCCACCCTCCCAACATAAGGAATCAATCCAATCTACTCATTGTCAGATAATCTTGGTTCCTAGACATCGTGAAGGCTACCCCCTTGATCAGGAAAATCAATCAACTAGTGACTATTAAAAAGTTTGAGAACTTCCTCATCTGAGAAGATATCCTACATCTTCCTCTCTTTTCCAATGGGAAACAAATCACATTGAAATCTCCATCTTAACACCAAGGCAGAAAACACCCTCTCTCAATACTTTCCAACTCTTACATAGGTTGGCTCTTAAACCATTATATGTAGACCCATAAACCTTAGTTAACACCCATTCAAAAGAACATTCTATGTTCTTGCACTTGATAGAAACTGAGAAATTGTCCACCTTATCATCCGCTTCAAACATGATGTGGTTCCAAGATACCACTTACCCTACTAACCACTGACTTATGGATATAGCTGAAAAATATTCACCCCCACAAGTCCAGAGCTTCAGCATGCTAAAAGTTTCCAATTTGGTCACCAACATGGCCAAAATTCCTCACTGGAGCTTTTCAGTCAATGGTCAAAGAAATCTGGTCAGGGAGCCATTGGAATTGAAAAGTGGATCCCTGAAGCAGTTTTGCAAAAGATGCAGCCAAAAAAGGATTTTTTTTTTTTTTAATTCAAGATTTTAGGAAACTGATAATGATGATGAAGACAACAACACAATCTTTCAGTCAAATGATAGAAATCTCAAAGAGTCCGAACAATGCAAAAAAGAGGGCATTTTCATCCCTCTTTGCAAACTGACATAAGAGAGGTTCACAGTAATACTAAAATATAAAGAAAAAAAATGCCATTGTTCACTAGATCCTTAAAAATAAAAAATAAAAAGTAGAAAGTATCCCAAATGTCATTTGGCATTTTCTGCCGGGGCCATCCGTTGGGGCTTGTGGATGGAAAGAAACAGTAGGACTTTTGAAAATAAGGTCTCATCTTCTAAGAATCTGTATGCTTGTATCTATAGGTTTCTTTTTTATTGGGTCTCAACCTCGAATGCTTTTGATGAGATTGGTATTCTTCAAGGATTGAGAATGTATAGTGTTCATTTTGTTTGTTTCACCAACCTGGTGTCTTGCTTTGTTTCTCTTTGTATCTTGATTCTCCTTCTCTTTTAATAAATTCTCTTTTACCTACCAAAAAACAAAGCCATATGGGCCTTGGGCCTTGTCCTCCTCAAGACTGGAGATTGAAGATTGTCTCCCTGATTTTACTCAATTCGTCTTTTAACCCATTTCCTCTTTTTTTATGAAACACAGCCAGAATAACTAATCTCTACCCTAGGTCTATTCTTGATGTCTAGAGAGTATAGATTTTTCAAGTAGTGAATTAATCCTCATTGCCGAACAAAAAATATAAAAGCCATATTCCCTCCCTATTCCATTTGATTTTCAACCAACTATCCATCAATTTCACAATTTTTCCCCCTCACATCCATCTAGGCTATATGCCCCTTTTTTAGGTGAGACATCTAAGTGATGAAAATTAAATTTTTAATTACAATTCTAATCACAATTACATACTAGAATATAATAGAAAACATTTGTATTAACATAATCATGGATAAGGTTTAGCTTATCCAAGAGAAAAATAAACAAGAAAACACTCAAAAAGACCAACTAAAAGTATTAATTGACTAATTGAAAAACAATACACACTAAGGTAACAAAAAGAAGAATATGCATATGCAATTCCAATAATTAAATGGAAAAACCTACTTCAATTGCAAACCCAACTCAGATATTAGATTTGAAAGAACTCAGGTACTAGCCCACTGGTGCATACAATAGAGCACTGTAAAAGAAAATCCTTATATGAGAGAGAGAGAGAGAAAGAGAGACACCACAGCCCAAAATTTTGGTCTTTTATAAATAAAAAAATCACCTTTTAATCCTCTTTGAAAATGTTATAATATAACAGTGAAAAATAAAAAAGATTTTATTTCAGTTTTTTTCCTTTGAAGCATGCCAAAAATTTCGACCATCCCTCTTAATTGCCACTGACTACACCCTAAAGCAAGCACTAAGGTTCCAGATATGCGAAGTTGTTTCTTACGCATCGGCTCAGCAAAGCTTTGGTAATTAAACTAAGGCTTAAATATAATACCCCACAATCATCTAATTAAGTTTCATATCTTATCCCCTTTTCTCCTACTCTAGCAATGGAACATCTTTCTTTCTTCTTTTTTTCCTGTTTTGGTCCACTTACTAGATTTCTTTGCACTAAAGAGTTCATTCTGCATAATAAATTATGTTTCCTCAGGTTAGGGATATATATGTTGGGGACTGCATTTCAATAATCTCTTTAGCAGTTAGCTTACTTGCACTTCTAAAATCAGGTATAGAAACCAATCCAAATTAGTAACCAAGTTAGCTGAATCAGGGCAGTGTCGTTATCTTGATTGTGTAAAGGATCGTGACCAAGCTAACTCTAGGATACAACCAAGCTCAAACTCAACCCCTTGTTTCTCTACAAGTTTGCACTAGCCAGCAAAGACAAAGGAAACATCTCCATTACTTATTGCCCAAAGGTAGGAAGTTCAAATTGATTCAAAATCATCCCAAAAATATTGTGAAAATTTTGGCATGAACTTAGTTTGATGCAACACAATAGATAAGATACCAAAGGATTTTTTTTTTTTTTAATGGTAGGGAATAATTTATTGAATATAGCAAAATATAAAAAATACAAATCACCGCAAAGGTGATTTCAAGATAGAGTAAGACCACACATCAAAGTTGATATTGGATGATAGCCAAGAGTTTCAAATAGAACCCAAGTAGTGGCGGAAGCAAGAACACTTTGTAAAAAGCCAATAAATTGAACTTTAAGTACACTTTAAGCAATCAAAATTTAATGAAAATACAAGAATAAAAGAAGAAACTACATTAGAGAGGTTTAAAAAAATTAGATTTAAAAGAGAGAGAGAGAGAGAGAAAGGGGAAGAAGAAACAGAAGGCCAATTCTAGAATTTTTTAGTAGAACCCTAAAATTACCAAAATACCTCTACCAGCCCATCAGAAAATGATGAAATTTCACAGGTAATTAGATGGGCATATAAGTGATCTCCATACCAAATTTCAACTTATTCTAACAAATAAAAGTATATAACAAGTTAGATTTACCAATCAGCAATGTTTCTTGAGGGAGAAAACATAAAACCAGTACGGATTCTTTAACCTGTAGATTCCAACAACTTGCTTGCTTAATATTGATGATGTAATAATAAAGAAATAAGAGCAAAAATGAAGAAGAAGAATAAGAAGAATGGAAGAAAATAGAAGGAAGCGGGGAGAGAACAACCTAACAGCTACTATCCAAAGAGAAGAGGGATAGAGGCCCACGGCCAAGAAACCAAGCTTCAACAAACAAAATTTAATTCATTCAATCAATTGACTCCCACTGCTAAAACATGCAGCCCTATAGATAGGCTCACAAACATTAAAAAAAAAAAAAGAAGAATATAAAAATAGAAAATCCCAAACTTGGGGCCTAAGACTTTCTAAAAGAAAAACTATTAAAAACTACCATTTCTTAAGACTAAAAACTACTAAAACAATGCCTTTCTAAAAACTAAGATTACCAAAAATACCCTACGCTAGGAGCTGTCAACGAGGCCTTTGTAGGACCCACATGTTGACTTTAAAACTTTCTAACACTACTTTCCTCACTTACTGATATCCTATTAGTATTTTGGTCATAACTTTTGCAAATCACATCGGATTTGCAAAATCTTGGTCTTGTTAGAAAGATAACTAAATAACCTCTCTAATGACACCAAAATCAAGCCAAAAATATGAGTTTTGCCCTTAAAAAACTTTGGCTAAAAGTAAGTGACAAGATTACAATTCATCAAAAAAACTAAACTACCCATGGCACTATTGGCCTTATTACATTTGAATTATCCCTCCTTACAAAATCTTAATTAAACCCACATAATACTCAAACTTGAATCTAGCCCTCTTACGTGGGGGAACATACATAAGCCTTGTAATGTTGTCCGCATCACAATTCCAATTAGTTCTGAAGTTATAAAGACAAGAAAACAACCACATTTCCAGGTGATTCTCCCTTAGGAAAACCACCGATTTGTGGTGTTGGTAGACAAAGATCCAAGCTGTTTTCCTCAAGGAAAAACAGAGTACCAAGAGTGGCAATCAAAGTGGTATATACCACTAATCAAAGTACGAAATAAAGAGAGATACGGGCTTTAACGGCTGTTGTTAGAAGCTTGAAAAACCTCATCTCGTCTTAGTTCCTTTTCTGTTTCCAGGTTGCTTGAGAGCTCATTCCAATAACCCACGAATGAGCTTTTGCAACCCAATTTATAGAGAATGGTGATGGGACTTTGTCCCATCCATCTTCTCATACTTTGATGTGTCAACTACCCACTAACACATTCACTTCTTGTGGAACGAAATTACCCATGTTCAGTGAACTGCATGTTCCCAAGGTGGATCGGTGGGCTGTGGTATCGAAGCATATAGGCAGGCCTTGCTTCATAGACCTAACTCATAGACTTTATGGTCTCTGGCCCAACTCACAGAACATGCCTACTTCACAGTCTCGCAGTCTGGGGTCTCACAGATTGCAAGCCTCAGCAGGCCAACTTGCAGAACCTGGCTCTTGCAGGGCTGGGCTCTCACTGAACTGTGGTCCTTGTGGGCTCTCGCAGCTCTCAGACCTTGGTAGGCCTGGTTCACAGAACCTGAGCCAACATAGGCTTGGCCCATCTTGCAGTCTTGGATTATATGCAGAACTACATCTCGCAGATCGCAGACCCTATGGTCTCTGTCAGATCCAGCCTGGCCCGCCTCACAGAACCCATGGTGTTTTGCAGAACACCCACCACCCTCAAACCTTGGTTGCCATCGACTGATCACCTTGCTGGTAGCCCAATCCATTCACAAAAGCTTGCAACACGCCACATGATTTGGCAAACTCTCATCTAGAACATTGAAAAGGAATATTGCAACCCTTAGGCAACTCTTTGACAATGTGCACGTCCAAAGTGTGCCTTAAGTGCCCTTACACCCAAGCCTTTGACCAGGCAGACATGCACATGTGTGTGCGTGAACGTGCTCAGTGCATCAAGCACTTCATTAGACCACAACAGGTGTGAGTGGTTCCATAAGATTCAAGGTTAGGGGTTGGAATAAATTATAAAGTGATTTTAGTTTTCTTGTCTCTCTGATGTGCACCAAACCTTTCAACAATATACAACCCACAAAATATGAGTCACTAAAGCAGAGAACGTTAATTCCCGCAGAACAATATCAGGTTACTCAATGCAAGTATAACCAGTTCAGTCAAAAGCAGTATGTAATGTGAGCCCCTTTTTTGTTCCGTGATGCCAACATTAGGCAGCCACGAACCAAAATTGCGTTTCGATTTCAATGAAAAATAAAAGAAAAGAAGATACTGACTATGCTGAATTGCTAACAAGAGAACTTTATGAGCACAGATTTATATACGATAAGCTTACACTGTTTCCACTGCAGCCTAAGAATGACCTCATCCGTCTTGCTGAATCTAATGCATCTTTGAATAGAAAAGGAGATCCATTTTCTACAACAACCTCAATATCCTTCCGGGAAAGTGACCTATAGCAAACGTGGTTAACAACAAAGAAATAAATAAATGAATAAAAGAATTAAAACTAAATGTTCCTGAAATATCAGCAAGACAAACAAATTATTATACTGGAAAATTCAAACTGCAACCAATAATCGTTTGAAGTAAAACAACGCACCCCAGAAGATCCGGCCGATCACGAGCAAACGACAGGCACGCACTCACAGCTCTTACGAACTCCTCCGGCAAATCCTCAATCAACGAAAATGAATCTTCGACTCCACTTCTGCGTCCCTCCAATGCCGCACCTGAAGGGCTCTGACGATCAAAATAGCCACCAGTCCCGATATTCTCCACTAGCTTTGACCATTCCGGCCATGGATGGAGAACCTCATTATTCGGCAAAAAACCCGAAGAATCTCCGGTATAATCTCCCTTGACATTACTGGTTTGCGTGTGAATCTGCTCAGAAGCCTTGATTGGAAAACCTAAACGAGACTTGGAAGAGAATCTGGCATGAGCGGCGGAAGGAAGACAAGCAAGGGAAACCCTGGAATGGCGAGCGAGGCGAAAAACTGATGGGCGCGGACAGAGGAGAGGGAAGGAAGTGGTGAGCAACATTAGGAATTTGGAAGAGCCGCCCATCACGATTGTAGAAGCATTCGAGGATGCCCGGGCTACTCAGTCGGGTTTAGAAGTCTTATCAAAGAGGGCGAGGGTTTTAGTTTTGCCGCTACTTCTAGACTGTTTTGTTCGCGGTGGAGAAACTTCTAGATAAGAAATGTTGATATTTTCTAAGCTTTGCCCATACAAGGTCTGTACCGATCAGGGATTGGCGAAAATTTATTTAGTAAAACATCCCATCATTTTTATTGGACCTGCTACGGGCACCGTTAAAATTTTTAATCTCCCCTCGTTTTTCGTCTTCTAAGTTCCCCTCATTTACTTTTTTAAGCATCCTCTCGTACGTCTTCCATAATAACTTTTTAGATAAATCTCTTCCACACCTCCTATAAAACCTTAAATTTATTTCTTCTAAGTTTCTCTCGTCTCCCTCTAAAACCAAACATGAATCTCTCTCTTCCTCACAAATACTTGCCCTTTTCCTCACATTTCCTTTTCCTTTATATCAGCTTTTACATCCGTTAAATACCCTCTCTCTTCCTCACATTTTCTCTACAACTCTCTCTCATTCCTTCTCTTTCACATTCCTTCTCCAATTTCTCATTACATTCTCACATTCAAAAAAAATTGACTTGTAATAGTGGTAGACGACAACATGGAGCCCTTGCCAATTGGAAAGAAAACTTGAAGACTGCCGATAGATTAAGGGCAAAAATGAGCATAGTTGTAATTAGAAATAAGGTTTTTTTTTTAAATTGTTTTTTTTACGTCTGATTCCTGTTTAAACTAATGTTTGTTTGGCTAGGTTGTTCGAGCGGGACAAGCCTTACTCAGTTGGTCTATTCGAACAGGGGTTGTCTTGTTCAGTAATACCAATTCGAAAAAATAACCAAATAATCAAAAACAAATAATTAATTTTAAAATACTAAAATTTTTAATTTAAAAATACTAATTTTTAAATACTTTATATAAATTAGTTTTTCTATTATAATTTGAAAATAAAAAAATTTACAAAACTAAAATAGTTTATTAACAAAATTTTAAATACTTCATTTGTTATTGTGTACATCTAACACAATATGACATGTATCAAATATGGATGTCGGAGATAACTACTTCGTTTCTATTGCATTTGTCTGCTAGCGTCAAGTTATAGAGAAGGTAAGTCTATCTAAGTATGCGACATCTATCAGTCACTCGTACGTAGAGTTTGTAGTAAATGAGCATTATATAGAAGAGGTGCCTAAGCATAGTGGAGAGGTGTAAAGATATTGTAAAGATGTCTGTTCCCGGAATGCCTGCAGACTCAATGCTCATCACTGGCTATCCCACACACATTATTGCACTTATATGGTGACATTAAATAATATTTTTAAGATTAAAATTTTGTACTTATTTATAATACCTAACGTATTAATCGTATTTGTTTCAATTATAGGAGCGTCTATTGCTAAAGTTGATTAGCCACAAATTAAAGATGATAAAGTGAAAGTACCAGCAACCAGATTTGCAAAATGGGTTATGGCAGGGATACATAGAGCGTTCTTAATTATTCTCACTTGTTCATATTTCGTAATGGATAGTAAGTCGCGTTGTTATATCTATATTCGTCAAACAATCATACCTCGAGATGAACATATTTTATATACCGTTTGGGAAGATGATTATCACGATAAATGATGTCAGTACACTACTTGATATTTCCGTGGTTGAAATTACTGTCTCTCTCAACTTGGCAGATGAAGCACAGACTTTATTATCCCGTGCACTCTGAGTGACAGTGGAGGAGGCATGCGATGAGCTTGGGTATGCATGTGAGTACTCAGCCAGGTTGAAGTGGCTACTGTTAATATTTCAAGGAGTGACCGATGTCAGTTGTGATAAGGTGATCAAATGCTCTGTTAGAGCATACTTACTTTATCTACTCGGGTGCATGTTATTTATTAATAAAATAGCAAGTCGGGTACCAGTTAGTTACCTCTACTACTTTGAGAAACTTGATAGCGTACATACTTACGCATGGGGATTTGCTGCGTTGGCATATTTATATCGACAGTTGGGGTTTACCAATAGATTAGAGGTACGCCAGATCATCAGATACCTTATATTTATGGAAGGTAGATCTATGAGCACTTTTCTAGCATTGTTTCGCATTGAAACATTGATTATCAGCCCTGTCAGTCATGTATCTAGTATTATAGGCCACACAAAAATACAGGTATTCTTATGAAAAATGTGAAGGCACTCTAGAAAATCATTAATGCATGAGATCCCAACAACATATGTATTTATTTTTATATAATATAATTCAGTATTTTTTATGTAATTCTTTTTATTTGTTTGATATATATGTTAACTTGTGTAAGTCACGTGATCATCGTATGACGATTACAGTCAGTATTAGCCTCTGCCTGATATTACATACTACCATGTCATGCTTAAATGTCTTGACATCGTAGAGCCATATCATCTAATGCGATTCTTGAGGTAATTTGGGCGATAACAAATTATTTCATCTGCCCCACTAACCTCGATATAACGAGTACGTAATGCATCCACATCATTACGTACTCGTATTTCTCATATTTTTCTCATAAAAAACATAACTAGGTGATATCACATTAATAATATATTTATCTCATATATATTTTTCTCATAAAAAACATAACTAGGTGATATGATGATGTGATAACCCAATGAAAAAGTTATGCACGTATTAATGTGATATAAATGTATACTAACATTCGTATTTCTCATATTTTTCTTATTTTAGTTATCTTTTTCATTGCAACTTATATTATATTTATCTGTGTTTATTTTAATGTATTGAGCGGGTCATGTCTTTACAGAGACCAATCATGGAAGGTGATCCTGCAAGGACTCAACGTAATAGTTTAGTGTCTACGATTATGCAGGTCTGGGATATTATGACATGTCATGACGAGTCCGCGACGACATCAGATAAATTTTATACATGGAAGAAAAGTTTTATAGGGGGTGAGGCCTCTCGTATATTATATTATTTTGTTCAGGGATGACCTTATTTATATAAACCACAGTTTTGTTTGTTGACCTTCATTATTTACTTGTTGTTGTGATTACATTTTTATACTTTACACACATATTAAAAGACATCATTCACTTAATGAACAAAATAAAATAAAATGATAGGTAAAAAAGGGGGCCGTTTATATCGATTAGATACATAAGTTGTTACATTACAACAAAAACAGTTTTTAACAACATTCTATTAGGCAGCGTTTTCAAAATGCATTTTAAAAAACCGTTGCCTATTTTAGATTTATGCAATGTTTTTAAACACTGCTTAAAAATGATAAGTTTCGTCAAGTGTCAATGCAAAAATAACATATACATCATTTTTAAAGCATTGCTTAAGGTTTATCTATAGCGTTTGTAGAAGCGCTGCCTATTTAAAAAAATTCTATCAGACACATTTTTAAAGCGTTGCCTATGAACCTAATCAGTGTTTACAAAAGTTGTCTAACCCTTTTCCCTCTTATTCCCCCTCTTCTCTTTCTTTCTCATGTTTTCTTTCCCTCGTAAATTCTATCTTCCCTTGTTCTTTCTTCTGACGACAAAGCTCTGTTCTCCGCGTTCTCCCTTCCGGCGATGAAGCATCGTGACTCTGTCCGACGACAAAGCTTTAAGGTATTCTCTGAAAGGTGAGTTGTTCTTGGATGGAAAGGTTTTGTTATAAATTTATAGGGTTTCAAAAATTTCTAATTTTTGTTATGAATTTCTAAGACTTCTTGCAAGTTTTATACATGTAGCTTATGGTTGGATGATTCGAGGTTTTTTGGGTCCATAGATGTTTCTTTTATAAATTAATTAATTTTTGTTGGTTTTGTTCTTATTCTAGATTTTAGCATACATATGTTTCTTTCCTGTTAATGGTATTATTCTTTCGCCCTGGTTCTTTTTTCTTTCTTCTTCTTCTTCTTTTTATAATGAAACTTCATAGGTAATAGGTTGGATTTAAGAGGGAGAGGGCTAGGCTTCTTGTTTTTTTAAGGTACAGATGCTTTTATTTTTCTTTTTTCTTTTTTTTGTTTATTTTTTTTATCATCGGATATGATTATTTTATCAATTTTCAACCTTTTTTGAAATTGTCTTATCCATAAATTGAGGGAAAGTGATTTTTTGTTTTTCATACAATCATTCACGAATGGAATTTCAGATCTTGATCATGGCACAAGTTTTAGATGTGATTTTTGTCTATCTTCAACTTCGTTAATTCTCAGTTTTTTTGGTCTGTCGATTGTTTTTTTTTTTGTTTTTTATTTCTTAGGGGGTTATTTTTATTTTTATTTTTTTCCTTATTTATTTTTGTATGTTGTAAAGTCTTGAGGTTTCTTGTTGAGATTCATGACATCTAGGGTTATATGGAAGGATTTGAGATGTGGGTTAGTGTGACTTCGAGTTGAAATTATTGTACGAGTTTGATTTTTTAGTCACTGTTGTGTTTCAAATTGTGGGTTTAGATTTGGTTCTCTAAAATGAGCTGAAGATTATGGGGTCAAATGGGTAAAATGAACCCTTTATGGGTTTAAATTCGTCTGTAATAACTCCTATATAAACCCAACAAATAAGAAAAAGAAGGAAATAGGAGTTTGAATCTACTTTATAATTTTGGTGACTAAAATTGCTGAATGAGTTTGTTTTTTTAGTTTCTGTTGTGTTTCAGAATTGTGGGTTTAGATTTGTTTCTCTAAAATAAGTTGAAGTTTAAGGGTCAAATGGGTAAAATGAACCCTTTATCGGTTTAAATTCATCTACAAGAACTCTATATAAACCCAACAAATAAGAAAAAGAAAAAAGGAAAGAAAGGAGTTTGAATATGTTTCACTTTATTTGGGTTCAATTCTATTTTTGAAGATCTATCTCTGATTACTTCTTTTGATGTTGAATCTTGTATGGGTATTCATTTTTATTTTATGTCATCAAATTGGATAGATATAAAC
>JAOXJP010092149.1:0-14642 GCA_025762735.1 Platanus orientalis | reverse complement strand
ACTGAAATAGATCCCAAGAAAATTACCACCATAGTTAAAATGCCAATACCATGGAACATCTCTAAACTCAAAAGGTTATAGGCAGACTTGCATACATTAGCCGATTCATTTCAAACCTTTCAGGGGGTTGCCAGCCCTTTTCAAGATTGATGAAGAAGGGAGTTCTTTTTTATGGGACTAAGCTTATCAAAATTCTTTTAACAATGTAAAACAATACCTGCTAAATCCGTTGGTACTCATGAGCCCAGTTCTAGGTAAGCCAGTACTACTATATGTAGCAGCTATGAAATCATCTCTTAGGGCATTGCTGGTCCAACACAATGAAAAGGGCAAGAAACATGCTTTATATTACCTCAGTAGGACAATGGTTGGCACTGAGCTAAACTACTCTCCCATTGAGAAGATCTGTTTAGCTCTGATTTTTGAGCTACAAAAGCTGAGACATTATCTACTTACCACGATGATACATTTTATATCAAGAGTTGACCCATTGAAGTACATCATGAGTCATCCATTAGTTCAAGGGATTATCGCTAAGTGGACTGTCCTCTCAGAATTCGACATTCACTATGTTCTATAGCGTGTAGTCAAAGGTCAAGCGCTAATAGATTTCCCTAAACGCATACCTAATACCCGATGGTTCACCACTTCAAATGGAGTTTCCCAATGAGAACATCATGCAAGTCCAAATAAAAAATTACTGAGAAATGTTCTTTGATGGAGCATCTCAGGGTCCTTCAACTGCTCTAGGAGATAACATAGATAAGTCTTTAGGGATCGACATCGTTTTTGTCACCCCAGATAATGGCATCATTATGCTCTCCCTCACACTAATAGAGGGGTGCTCGAATAATGAAACCGAGTATGAAGCTTTGATCGCAGGACTTGAACTGGCCTTGAAAAATCCCTATAGATGACCTTACAGTTTACGAAGATTCAGAGCCTGTTATCTGGCATATGAATGGTCTTTACTATATCAAAAAGCCAAGCCTAACACCTTATTTTCAAAGGGCTAAAGACTTGACCAAGTTTTTTTGGCACCTGCAAATACAATGTGTTAAAAGGGACAATGACGGGCAAGTTGACGCATTGGCCAGCCTGACTACATCTCTTACACACCCAAGGGACAATTATCTCGTCATCCATATTAAAGAAAGAAGGGTTGTCTCCCCATTGTCTCCAACCATTAAGGAAGATGTCTTCATTTGCAACACCGACTTACAAGAGTGTGATGCACAAGGCATGGATGACAAATCAAACTCAGGAGAGAAAGATTGGTGTGAGCCCCTAATTCAACATCTCATGGATAAAAGGGAGTCAATTGACCCTATCAAGTGTGCTGAAATGAGACGGTGTACTCCTCGATTTACCCTTCATGGCAATTAATTATATAGGTGATCACTTGATGGCATATTATTGCATTTGTTATTAACCGATGAGGCAAACAATGTAATGAATGAAGTGCATGCTGGTGTATGTGGAGGACACCAAAGTGGCATTTAAGTTATAGTACCAGTTGAAAAGACTCAGCTACTACTGTCCAACAATGGTGGTTGATTGCATTAAATATGTCAAGAAATGTCACATCTATCAACTACATAGCGACTATAGGTACATACCTGTCAAACCAATACACACTACCTCTCGCTCTTGGCCATTTTCTAAGTGAGGAATGGATATAATGGGACCCATTACTCCATCCTCTGTCAAAGGGCACTGCTACATTCTTGTTGCAATAGATTACTTCTCTAAATGGGCAGAGGTTGTCATCTTGCTAGAAATCAAAGCTTCTGACATAGTCTGGTTTGTCAAGATCCACCTCATATACAAGTTCAGCATCCCCGACCAAATATTTACAGACAATGGGCAGTCGTTTATCAGTTCACCTTTGTATCAACTTATGAAAAATATAATATTAATTTGGAGCATTCATCACATTATTATCCTCAAGCTAATAGTTTGGTATAAGCTTTTAATAAGACTCTTTGTAAAATCATCAAAAAAATGGTCTCTAGACATAAAAAGGACTGGCATGAACACTTACCCATAGCACTCTAAGCATATCGCACTACCTTTCGTACACCAACACAGACAACTCCTTATTCCCTCGTGTTCGGCATAGAGGTTATGCTACCAATTGAAATCTCAGTCCCATCACTACGAATTCCAATACAAGATGGTTTGATGAATGCGGAGGCCACCACGATTCATCTTTCAGAACTTGAAGCTCTTGATGAATCCGGGCTAGCCATACAACAACATTTGGAATTATATCAAACCCACATGGCACAAACTTACAACAAGAAAGTTAAACTTCGCTTTCACTAAGGGTGAACTCTTCCTTCTTTCACGATCACCACTTAACTCTACCAAAAGAAAGGAAGATAAATTTGCTTTGAAATGGGATGGTCCATATACTATTAGAAAAGCCTACCTTAATGGTGCATATCTCCTCCGTGATGTGAAAGGAAACCAAATTCTCACTGTTACCAATGTCAGATTCTTAAAGAAATATTACCCCTAAATGACATTCATGGGGCTTTGAGGAACTACGTTGGTTTGATCCTGTTTTATACAGGTACATAGGCAGTTCGAGTTTCTTCCTGACTTGGATGCAACCACATTCAAAAAAAAAAATTCACCATTATTGTCGATCTCATTAAAAATTAGCAATGGTAATGTGATGCAAAAAGTAGACAACCCCAGTCTTAGGTTAAAGGATCCTAACGATAAAAATAAAACATACATATTACATAAAGCGTGATGGAAAGGGAGTGGTGAAAATTCGTATGGGCGCTCTGAGTAAAAGAATCCGATCATGGCAAGACCAAATCCTCGTTGATCCCATTGAAAACCAATAATAGCAATGGGATGCAAAAATTAAGTAAATCCCAGACCTCGTGGGCAGCCATTAAGAGAAAAAAAGGGACAACAATACCCAAAATCCCACAATCGAACTATGATCAAGCTTGATCCTATTTCAGGGTACAGTAGGTGAAATCGGACAATTTTATCTGCACAAATGAATTTTGATGATTTTATCCTCATAGATGAATTTGGAATTGGCATAGTTGATGACTAAATAACGCAGTCTAGAAGTGACACGAACTCGTGCACAATGCAGGAGAATGAAGGAGCGCAACCTGGAAGAGGTAATAGCATGCGCACTTGATGTGGGTGTAGGAGGGTGGCTTTATTTGAAGGAAACCCACAAAAGGCTTTGTCGGTTTTTAAGAAGAAACAACACAAAAGTTGTTAACAACAGAATCCTCAACTCCAAGGGTGGAATCCTCAACACGCACCCACAAGCTAAAAAGCTTCCAAAAATAAATTTTTAAAATTTCAAGTCTCCAAATATGCTTTACTTCATATGCTAAGCCTTTTATATAGAGAGTGAAAGGGGTGAATTTTCTCTACAAAACCAACTAACCAATCATTTATAATAAAAACAACTTCCTAAAGAAACCACTATCATTTTTTCAAGCCTAATTTTTCTATTTCCAAATTCAAATATTCATTCCCAATACAAAACAACTTACTAAGACAACTAATTACACATTACTCCCAATAAGCTACTACATTTTCAAGCTACCCCACTATCATAATTTTCCAAGAAAATTTATTATTGCTCCATCAAAATCCACTAAGTTGTTGAACGGGCCAACCCATAAACCTAACCAGCTCCTTGGGCCAACAACATGTCCATGAGAACCAACCCGGTTTGCATGAGACCCAAACCCGACATGCATCAAAGGGGATACATCACATATCAAGGAGCCGCATCCTCCATGTGATGACTGGATTAAAATAAATTTGGCTGCAACATGCTCAATTAAAGATAATAAAATAGGAATGTAGGCAATAGACGACGCCAGAAATATAGAAGGAATTGTGGTAGCATCTATTGCAAATCATGAATCATAGTAGATCCTATGGACAAAACCAATCAAGAACAGCCATGTAAGATTTAGAAGACATTGATATCTTGTAGTAAATATGCTCTCGGTTTGATCAGGTACTTTTTACATAAGTAGAGATCTGACCATGAGGCTCATATATAAATTGGCTAAGGATGTTCTTTACCCAAGAAAATAAATTAAAGAAATATTATTGTTTTGTAAGGGCTCAATATACCCTTCCAAGCTAGTATATCTTTACCCAAGAAATAAAAAAAAAAATTAAAGAAGAAGAAGACTCACCTCACTAATGCAACTACTTTTGCAAAGAGAGAGATCCCATCATCTTAGCACAATCAAGGACGATACAGCTCCCAATTTCCATCTCTCCAATGCATGAAAGCAACGATTGGGATGTGTGCAGTTCTCCAATGATCTTGGCATCCATTATGTATTAGCTTCATCTCGAACTCATTAGGCATTTCATAGAAATAGAGCTGTTTGAGGTTGCCGAGGTCTTCAATGCCTAGTGGTGCCTTCTCTAACAATGAACAATTTTTAATATATAGTAATTCAAGATGAGACATTGTTTTCTTCTCCACTCTCACAACTCTCAATCCATCTAACTCACTTAGTTGTAAAACCTTCAGTCTCTGAAATCCTCCTGCTTGAAAACATAATTCTTCGCCATCATAAGCATGATGAAGATAAAGGGACAACAGATTAGGCAATGCTTGCAATGCTTCAAGCGGGTCGACACTCAATCTAGACCACCCAAAATTTATCTTGACAAGGTTATGAAGTGAAGAAATCCAGTGGGGTAAATTCTCTAGACGTCCACTCATTTCTAATCGTCGAAGAAGTGGAGGAGGAGAAGATATAGATTGTAGATCAATGAGATCCTCCTTTTGTAATGCAATTATACCCAAGTAACGAAGGTTACTCATCTTCTCGATGGAGGCACACAAAAAGATCCCATCCTCTGTACTCAGCTTTGAAATGCCCAACGTTCTCAACTGGGTCAATCTCCCTAACTCTCTAATCATGCCAATGCCTCGGATTCCCTCTATGGAAGTGAGTGTTTGAAGGTCCCCCAAACTTCGTATTCCCCTTGGCACCTTACATCCTTTATGAAATTCAAAAACGGGATATCGTTTTTTATTCACGTCACATGCTAAAAGATGGCGTAGCCGTTGAAGCTTGAGGATCTCTCCAGGAAACTCTGATACATAGGTGTACTTAAGATCCAATGTCTCTAGGTTCCTGAGATTCCCAATGAATTTGGGAATCATTTTGATCTTCGTTCCTCTCAAGCTAAGAAAACGTAAATGAAACAGGTTTACAAGTTCATCTGGGAAAACTTCTAAAGGTGCGCCTTTCAAATCTAGCACCCTCAACAGCCTAGAAAACTGAAGGAATACACACACAGATGTATCAAACACGAGGAGTGACCGAATACAGGAATAGTTCTCACTCTTACTTTGCATTTGTATCAATATCTTATTGCTCTTATGGATGGACAAGCGTCGAATTTTTCTGGGCAGCTTTAAGGGCTCGTCTTCTGCAACAACAGTAGTAAAGTTCTGATCACGAGATTTCAAAAGAATTATCTCACGCATGACATCGTGAACTCGCCATTCTTTCACAAATCCATAATGATCAATATTCGCTGGTTGAATCAGGCTCCTCTTATAGAACTCATTGAGGTAGCATTCTGCAACTTCTTCGGCTGTAATGCCCTGTTTCTCTTCCACTAATCCCTCGGCCACCCAAAGCCAAATCAGCCTCTTACGCCCGATTGGGTAATCCTCAGGAAAGACACTTAAATACAGGTAGCAAGATTTAAGGTGGTAAGGCAAATCGTTATAACTTAAGAGTAGTATCTTCATCATACTCTCTAGTCTGCTGTTGCTTTCTAACTCGGCACCAAGGCTATGGAACACTCTCCGCCATTCTATCACAGTATTATCTTTTGTCAACAAAAGACCACCTATTGCAACAATTGCAAGCGGCAATCCTTTACATCTACTTAAGATATTTTGGGAAAGCAAAATACCAATTCAGGAGGACAATTGTTCTCAAGGTTGGATCGAAATGCTTTTTTGCGAAAGAGAACCCAAGCCTCTTCTGGAGATAGGGGGCTGAGGTTGTAGACATGATCATAAGATTCATTGCAAGAAGAAGCAACTTCTATAAAACGTGTAGTAATCATTATCCTACTACCACAATTGCTATCAGGAAGCCCATATTTTAGGCCGTCCCATGCACCTATACTCCATATATCATCGAAAACAATTACATACCTCTTTTGCTGCAAAAATTCTTTGAGCATTTCCTTGAGCCTAAAATCGCTCAAACTGTCAAGGCCATGAGGAACTGGCCGCTGGATTTCGTCGAAGAGCTGCTCTATTAGATCTCTTAGGATCTCCTTAGCTTGGAATGATTGGGAGACAGTAATCCAAGCATGATTTTGGAAATATCCTTTCACTCTATTGTCATCATATACTTTCTTGACGAGAGTAGTCTTGCCCAATCCAGCCATGCCAACCACAGACACCGTTACAAGCCTTGGTTCTTCCTCGAGGAAAAATCTGATTAGGTCGTTCCTTGGCTGGTTTATCCCCACAAGTTGAGCTTCCTCGATTGAAAGAGCTTCATCCCCTCGAGGATCATGCCTAGTTGAAGAACTTGAGGCTCCATCTGATCTATTGAAGTTATATCTTTTGCTTCTCTCCGAGATGTTGCTGGCCCTTTTCTTGATATTTTGTAACCGAGTGGCCAGACGGTGGTGCGCTTTCCAGTGCTTTATGAAATGTGTTGTTTTGTAAACAAAACCGACAAATCCACTTCGGGGATGAGGTTGTTGGGCTGAGTGAAACACGAATTCATCCAGAGCATCCTCCGTATCGTAAGCTAATTCTCTGACTTGCTTTACCCAGATTTTCACTCCTTGGTCGTCTTCCTCCCTTGCATCCGCGTCTGTTATGAATGCTTGCATGCTTTCCAGTTCATCTTTGATTTCTTCAACCTCTCTGAGAACCCCACTCAACAGTTTCCTTTCTTCGACAAGAAGACAATCCACCTTGCTAAGTAGAAATCCAACAGCACCCGTAGCCATTTCTTCTCTTCTCTCTAATCTCTAGATCGGATCCAGCACTGTGATTAGGCTGAGAGGCTTTCTCTGCTACTCGTTGACGATAGGATTCGGCTGTCATACAATCTTTAATAACAGTGGGGGCCAGTTTCTAAAAATAAATAAATAAGGGGAAAAAAGTAGGGGGACAAGTTAGACCCTCGCAAAGGAAATATATGTTCTGTCATGAAAAAGTATCCGTGAGTCTCTGTGAGCAGCTAATAAGCTGACATGTGGTATTGGGGGGGGGGGTAAAAGGGTCAAAAAAGTGCTCACTTGGAAATGTAGGTGTCCACAAAGATACCATATTCAAAAACATATCATGTATAAATCTGCGGCAAGCTGTTTTCATCATAGAACTGATCCCATCACAATCCATTACAAAAAGAAGAACAAAAAAAAAGAAAGATCTCATCACAATTGTGTTGGAAAAAATTTCCTCTTTCACACTTTGCTCCTGGATGACTGGAACGGGTTTGGTACATGCCTCAACAAAGAGAACTTTTCATAAACTTCAAAGCGAAGGAACAAAAAATACCAAACTTTGTTGATACAACCTTTGATAGCTTAGTACTAGCGTCTTGTTCAACTCAAGGAGATACTATTATTTTCATAGTTGTACTACATGATATTGAACAAATCAATGATAGAAACCAATGAATGAATTACGTCCAATCCTCTCAAACTACATTACAGACTAATTTACATTACTTCTACTCCTAAGAAAGATCTACTCCTACTCCTAAGATAGAAATAAAATTAGATGTTGATGTTGAGATCACTTCTTCTTCTATTTTCTGTCTATTTATATCGAGTCAATTAGTTGTGGTAGTTGTAACTCCTTCACATTGGTAGATAGTCATTTTCCACTTCCCACTCTTTTTTGTTGCCACAATTACTTTTTTCGTTCTTTGTCATGTCAGTGAATGCCCATTGTGGGGTATATAACAGCCCCATTTCGCTTGCTTTGTGTAAGTGATGACCCACGTTTAATACATGTCAGATATCACAACATGTGTCTTAACTCTAGCGTCACATCTTTGCTAGAGTGTTTCATATGTCTCTATTTTGTGGATGTATTCCTAGGTTAAACAAAATCCATGTGTCATCCATCTGTAGACAGATTTCTAGGATGGTGCCAACAAATGCACCCCACAAGTATCTAGTTTTGATCCTAACTAGACACGTGTATCCATCTTCTAACGTTTTGGGTTCACGCATTTAAACCCTACTGATTATTCTAGAGGTTTGTGCTTGAGGATGTAGCTGATTTAACTAGGTTACCCTAATCGGTGCCTCTTCCAGGACGAAATTCCTCCATCATTAACTATTCTCAGGATTCGTCCAACATCCAATGATCTCGTGCAGAATGGATGGCGGCTTCTACGTGAAAAACTGAACCATCTTTATTGTTTTGTGGTAACCATTTTCTCTATGAGTCTATAAATACTGACTCCAAGCATCATCTTATGCCCATCCCCATCCCTCTTCATCATGATCACATTTCATTCTTTCTACAATCATACCAGCGGGCCTCGATACTCTGGAGTGGTTTCAAACTTTGTTAAATATGGTCCCCCTCTTGGCCTATAACTGGTACTCGGATTCCCTTGCTTATGACAATGTTCAATATTTACTTCTCATTTCATGTCTCTTATTCGGAACACCACCCCACAGTTGGAGGATATGATGGTCATTTCATCTCGAGTCTCTTTATTTCAAGGAGTTGGAAGAGTACATGGATTCACCAGATAATCATGGAGTTCTTCTCAAGTCATGAAAAATACATTACAGATAAGGAGGTTGCACCATCCATAACTTTGGAGATGAAGTCTCCTTCTATAGGTCACTTTCTCTCATACGCACGCAACGGTTCTAAAAAAGGGCATACACTAGGAGAGGCACACTAACTTGAGCCCCTTTATTTTGCTCCTTCAATCTCAAACCATCATTTTAGGTGACTCCTGAGGTAACCTATGGTGAAAAAACGCACCTCATCCAGGTCTTCTCGGTTTGTGGTGTCATACAAGGTCAACGATTTCAACAAAAGTCTATGTTCTACCCCCGTGCATTACTAGCCTCTACTCCTTTCATCTATTTTTATCAAGCCATTTCTTATTTAGGAAACGATGTACAACCTCGATGTGAGCCATTGTATTTACATCGTTTCACTTATCTATGACATTTTTTCCCTTAGACATTATTTGTCTCAATTAGAGCCTTTGTAACTTTTGACTTGTATATATATATATATATAACGAAACTTTATTTAGAATACTTTTATTTTATCATTAACCATCTCATTAGATTCTTTTTATTATAGGATATTTTTGTCTTTATACAAGCCATTGTGTTTGGCTCATATTACTTGTTGCAGGACATTTTCGTCCTTAAACACCTCTTTCATTTGATATGGAAGTTTATGCTGCTTCAAATGTTTTTCATCGACTCTTTCCCTAGTGTGTGTAAGCTAACAAGCCTTTTTGTCGAAGACTTTGCTTATTTGCCATGGCCTTTCCTTAACAAATGGCCATCTTACTGCATTTGGATTTTCTCCTATCCAAAGTAGTGTTATTCTTCCAACCATGTTGTCGAGCCCATTCCTTGTTAAGAGGTGGCCATTTGTATGACTTAAATCATTCCAATGATTCACACTTGACCTCTAGAGCAATGTGATATGGTCATTTTTACAAGACATTGTTGTCGTTAAGATTTTAGAAGACAAACTCTTTTTAGCACATGAATTCTCTAAGTCAATTACCTTTTTGCTCAATGTTGTGGCCATATTATTAGGCTAGGAATGTAGGCCCTGTTCTTACCTTTTAGATATTCGATCTCCTTTGTCCAAGTTAATCTTTATGCTCCCTTCCTTTTTTTGTCGACTCTTGACAAACTAATTTCGTCCTTCTTCATTTGTTGTAATGAATTCAAGTGCCGTTAAGCCTCCTAATGGCGAGTTCTTTGCTTTCTGATTGTCGATGTCTCGATCGAGCATCTTTCTACCTTAACCCTCTACTCTTAGATTACCTAAGCTAAGCTTATTGATCATGTCATCATAAGACAAGATTTCCCTATCATCCTATATCAAGTCAATAGTGACTATATCAACATTAACTAGACTTAAGACTGTAGTGACAGGTCCCTGCTGGGTAACCAATCGTCTTTTACGCTTGATTGTTGTTTCGTAACCTTTATCGATCACTTTACTAATCGTAACTGTATTAATATCTACTTGTATTAGGGCAAGGTTAGCATTGCTTCCTTTCGCTTGGCATGTCATTTAAAATGCCAATTCTTCCACTTTCTTGATTTTCTCTTCTATCACTTCTGTGATCACGATCAAGTCAATATCTACTAATCCATCAAAAAGTTTTGCCTTTTTTTTCTTGTTATGGGACATCGACTGACTAATATACTTGACTGCCGGCTTCTTGATATTGAGAGGGTCAATGTCGACTTCGGTGGCATTATGTTTCTTAGGGGACTGATTTTTCGTATCTACTAACTCACCACACAGTCCTTTGTCCGCTTGCCTCAGGGTTTTCCTAGCACACGTCTCATGTGATCATCTCTTTTCCTTGCTCTTACAGCCTCGACCATGTGTCGGCCTAGTGTTTCGATCATCACTCCATTAGGTTGGAGGCTTGAATTTTCCTCCTAGGTGATTTCAAGGCGGTAAACTTTGCTCACACACAGGGTGCCTATATTTTTTGCCTAAGTCCTCGTACGGGTGTCGATGAGAGCTATATTGACTTAGGGAGTTCCTCTGAGGTACATAACTCGCACTCTTCAACAGTTGAGCTTCATGTTGAAAGCATATCATACTGTTGAAACCTTTATCACCTATCAAGGGGCTTCTTAGGTCTTCTTCAGAACGTGGGAGCCTCTCGAACCTCTCTCGATACGGTAGATTTAAGGCTCAACCGAGTTAGACTTAGCCTTGTAGAAGTTATTATTTGTGGTTAACCAACTCCTAATGAGCCTCCCTGTATGGGCCTCCCATTGGGATCTCGAGTCCTTGATTATCAAGATAAACCACTGCTCGACCTTGCCCCCTAAGTCCCCTCAGGGTTTCTAGTGTAGAGTTATTAAGTTTTCTCTCATCAAACCATTCTCTGGTGTTATGCCCTAACCTTCTCTTAGCCAGAAAGTTGTAATAATTACCTTAGCCAACATGTCAAATGCATCGAGTCTGTCGTTGGATTCTTGGGGCTTTTTGCATCATAATTTTCCATGAAAGGGATCATTTTTTCTTTCCAAGGTGTTGAATCTCTCTCCCCCCTTGAAGTGATCTCCCAATGTGGTCGCCAATCTTTGTGTTGGGAAAAATTTCCTCTTTTACATTTTGCTCCAAGTATGTGTAGCCTGGATGACTGGAATAGGTCCAATACATGCCTCAACAAAGAGGACTTTTCATAGACTCCAAAGGGAAGGAATGAGAAAGACCAAACTTTGTTGATACAACAATTGATGGCACAGTACAAGCATCTTGATCAACTCAAGGAGACACTCTTTTTTTCAGAGTTGTACTACTTGATATCGAACAAATCAATGATAGAAACCAATGAATGAACTAGGTCCAAATTCTCGAACCGAATTACAAACCAATTTTTGTTACTCCTACTCCTAAGATAGATCTACTCCTCCTAAAATAGAAATAAAATGTTATGTTGGTGTTGGGATCCTTTCTTCTTACTTTTCTCTCCTACTTATATCAAGTCGATCAGTTGTGGTAGTTGTAACTCCTTCATGTCATTGGGTAGTTCCTTTCCAATTCCCACTCTTTCATTTTCAAAATTACTTTCTCTGTTCTTTGTCGTGGGGTGTGTAATGATCTTGCTTTGCTTGCTTTATGTAAGTGATGACCCACGTTCAATACATGTCAGATATCATGACACATGTCTTAACTTTGGCTTCACATCTTTGCTTGGAGTGTTCCATGTGTCTCTATTTCAAAGATGTATTCCCTGATTAAACAAAATCCACACGTCATCCATCTATAGGTAGATTTTTAAGATGGTGCCAACAAATCAAATCAAAACATCCTTGGAAAGAAAGAATTCTTAACCTAGACCTAGAAGATCTACTGTGGCAAATTGTAGCATGAACAAAAAACCACAAAACTACAACACCATGCATTTTTTCATGTTACATGTGATAATTTATTACAGATGATCTTTTGCCAAACTCTTAATTCACCATGGTAACATTAAAAGAGATGTTTTTAAAATACCAAAAATACAAAAATAATTTTCTCCGTCTCAAAGAGAAAATGACAAATTATTTTACAAATTCAACAACAATAAAGAAGAGATGCCATCACAATCGTATCAAAACGTCCTAGGAACGAAAGAATCCTAAACCACAAAAAACAAAAACACCATGCATTTTGTTCATGCTACAAAATGCCACAAAAATTTGTCATAGTAGATATTTTTTCATGATGTCTTATTGATTTTTTTTTAGTATAGCTTTCAACCACTATACTAATCTACACATAATAGAGCAATAGTAACGCGGACAATTTTGACAATGACATTGGGGCATCACCTCATTCCCCATATTCATCACAAGAAGCGATATACACAACCAAGGACAATAATAGGTTGCATTTTTCAAAATATGTTTACAAAACCTCCTATTCTTAATGTGAATGCCATACGATGAAAGGTGGTGTAGGTTGGGTTGAAATAGTTTACATGGAGCAATTGAACCGCATGAAGAAGCCTAAGCCTAAGGCGTGAGTTAGTTTTGGTTGAGTTAGTGGTTGGCACTTTGGATTGGATTTAATTTCATGGATTAATTCATACTACAAACTTTAGTGGGGTTTGATGGAAAACTCTTTAGGAACTTCCAATTTTTTGTTGCTCTTTTAGAAGTATTTTAAATTCATTATCTTTTAACTAAAAGACGTATTGGAAAAGGGGATTGGTTGAATGAAAATTTTCTTTTTTATTTTCTCTAGCTACTTAGGATTTTTTTTTTTTTTTGTAAAAGGCAATCAATACTCTTGTTAGTGGGTTTTGTAAAGAAATTATCCCCTCATTCTCTATAAAAGAGGTGTCTTTTGTATGTAAAAAAACTTTTGCAACATATATGAAAGAATTCTCTTCTTGGTGGCTCTCTTTGGTGTACGAAGGCCACAAGTTGTGAGAGCTCTTGGCATGAAGATATCAGTCCAAGAGTGACATCTCATTGGTTCCCTTGGACAATTTTCCTCCTCTTTCTTGGTAACTTGTCTTTGTCTTTTACAAGCATAAGAATGAGCCCTCAACTTCTTGTAGATGTGCGTACTTATGTTCCCTTGAACAAGCCTTAACTTCTTATAATTGTGTGTACTTGTGCTCCCTTGAACAAACTCTAAGCTTCTTGTAGTTACGTGTTCTTGCATTTTAGACAATGGGCCAACGGTATCAGTTCTCTAAATTCATGGATCTAAGTAGGGGTAGCAATGAGCTGCTCATCACATGAGGGCAAAGCTCAAGCTTGGCTCAAGCATAGCTCATGACAAGCCAAACTCCAAGATAAATCAAGCTAGCTCAGCTCATTGCCACCCCTAGTTATAAGGCCATCAGACCTGTGCAAGGATTTGTGGCTCCTATATGTGTCTCAGAGAATCAATAGGTTATACTAGCAAAAAACCCCATGTAAACCATTGATGTAATACCCTGCATTGCACTTAAAGGAAAAAAATATAATTTAGCACATGTAAGAGTAAAATTATTATTACACATGTTTTAGACTAACCTTATAGTGGTTTAGGGACCATTTGGACTGAGTTAGAAGTGTAGAACCCAAGTTGGACCATGAACTTATCATGTTCCAAAGTTTTTCCAAGTTTATAAATGGGGTTACTTCACGTGCTAACCTGTACCAATATTGAGACAATTTGAGTATAAATCATACATCACTAAAAAGGTTTTTTAGTCTACTTTCCAACGCCTCAAATGGTGCGTAATTCAAAATTTTTGACAAAGAGTTATGCATGTTTTTCTACAGAGGGTCAATGTTAAACTTTCTGAAAGAAGCATGATCTATCTAGAGAAGGATCATGAGCATGGTCAATCACAGATCTCCTGATCAATCACGGATCTAGAAAATGATCACAAGCATGATCGATCACAAGAGAAAGATCATGGTTCTTGGGTGTTTCTCAGAGAGGTTCATGATCAATCATGAGAAGGATCACGAATCTCGTGATCAATCACAATTGGGAATTACTGAAAGTTCTAGACATTTACAATTTTTACCATTTTGGACTTCGCTTTCATCCATTGGACCCCCACACATGTGGGATCTCATCTTGGACAAGTTGTAACTCCTCTAAACCCTCGTTTAAGTCATTTAGAGAAAACAAAATAGTAAATATTAAATGGATTAGAGAGGCTTGGGAGAGGAAGAGGGAGTTATTTCCCAATTTGATAAGTTTCACTCTCAACTTTGAAAATCTTGTTAGGATGACTCATTTTCTTCCTAGATCTTCTAGTTATACTTAATTAATGTTAGATCTACATCATTTTATAGAGGATAGAAGAAGAAGAAATGTGGTGTTAGAGGATTTTAGAACTTGAACAAGGAGGAAGACCAAGAATAGTGAGTTTTCATACATGATG
>JAOXJP010092148.1:0-28632 GCA_025762735.1 Platanus orientalis | reverse complement strand
AGACAGATATATATATATATATATATATATATATATATATATATATATATATGATGGTGTCCAGTGACCTCGTACGGAATAAAATGGACAGGAATTTGAAATTTCATCTAACTCCCCTGCTGTCTTGGACACCATCTGGACAGAATATATAATTAAAAAAAATATATATGTTGAAAACCCCTTAGGATTTGGCATGACCCTTTATTGACATGTTAAGGTCCTGGTAGGTATATGTAGTGATTAACACATGGTATTAAAAAGAGATTTACACTTTTTTGGTAGAATTTACCACTTTTTAACCCCCACGTTTTGGTCACTGTATATGTCAGGACCTTAACAAGTCACTAAGGGGCGTACCAAATCCCATGTTAAAAGTCTAAAAACCCATACTTATGTTCCTGCTACAAAAAACTACAGCAAAATCCACAGCAGATCAGATTTTTGTAGAATGAATATTGCAGGCTACACATATGACCCATAGACATCCTATGAAGCTAATGCATTTTCTTCTGAGAGAAAAATGTTGGGATCATCCAAGGGACTTGATTTTTCCTCTTGTTAATCTCTTGGATGGTGTCATTCTATGGTGGGTCTCTACCCTCTTATCATAAAACACATGGCAAGGTAGAGCCATAAAGTGTCCCAAGTGTACCGTATTACCGTACTCCCAATAGTCATAATAGTACAGAGATTACCTCATGTTCTCTACTGCCTCGTAAAGCCCTAGTGCCCTGCAAGAAATTCCAAAGTCCAGTGTTCAATGACGCCACCCAGTCCCGGCGCTAATGGCGGTAACCATAGTGATTCCACAGCTTCCTCCTGAGTCTGAAATGGTAACAGAGCTTTGCTGTGCTCCCTCTACTCACCTCTAGCACGACCGTATGGTGAAAAATGAATGGCCACCATAAATGGCGTAACACTTTCTCCATTTCAGTCTTTTCAGCAATCCAATCAACCATTCAAATCTTTCTTTCTCAATTGTACTAAGTAGTAGAGGGTACTTCACACTACCTAGGGTTTCTTCCCTAACCTCTCTCTCACGCCGTTAAATAATAGGTGTCCTGACTCTTGAATGTAGTTGAAGCTGGTGCAGTAGAAGGGATTGTCTTTTAGGGTTTGTTTTGGTAAAAAATGGTTTCCCATAAATGGTTAGGGTTTTCTTTTTCTTGCTATAAATGGTTAGGGTTTCTTGCCAAGCCTTTCTCCTTGTTAAATAGCAGGACCGGACAGTGGAGGTGATGCGAAGTGATTGTTGCTAGGTTTTCTTTATATGGTTAGTGTTTTCTTGAGTTTGCAATATTTGGTTAGCGTTAGGGTTTTCTCCTTACCAGGTATATATTTGGGATGTGTCTTGTGGTGCAACTCCAATTGAAAGCTCACGTTAGATTTTGGGTTACTGATTACAGGGCTTTCTGGCCATACCCATTGTAGATTTAGAGAAATTACAATGTAGTTCAAGCAAGCAAGTTCTATAAATCCAAGGTTTTAACATTCGTGCATTTAGAAAAGAAAGATGGTATTCCAAAATAATATGCTATAGAAATATAGAAAACCCACGTCAGATTTGACGACTCTAGGTCTTTCTCTTGCCAAAGTTTCAACACAGTTTACCTTGGTGTCAAGAAGTTTTAAGGTTCTCTATGTATGTGTGTGTGTGTGTGTGTGTGTGTGAACCTTAAAACAAGTTTGCCTTGACGTTATATTTGGTGATTCCAATGCTTTTTGGAATAAAGTTTGAGTGTTCAACAGGAATTTACCTTGGGGTTTGCCTTGAAAACCCACGTTATATTTGGTGATTCCAATGCTTTCTGGAATAAAGTTAGAGTGTTCAACAGGAATTTACCTTGGGATTAAGGGTTTTTGTGATTAGGTTTCATGGTCTCTCTGTCTCACACACACACACACACACACCAACCAAAACAAGTTTTAATGAGATCCCACGTGAATACGGTAAAGTCTTGTAGATTAGCAACCCATCCTTATCAAAGGGGGGATTTTAGTGATTAATAACCAAATATAACACTTGGGCTAAGAGATAGGAAGAAGTTCAACGCAAGTCTACCTTGGTGATCTAGCAAAAAAGAGTCTACCTTGGTGTTGAGGTTTTTGAGAACTGAAGTATGTCTAAATTTGGGCTTCTGAAGTTGATCTCAGGTTTCTCACTTTACTAGGAGGTGGTGATAACGTGGTTATGGTTTTAGTGCTATCTGTGTTGTTCGAAGGCTTTGAGTTTGTTGGGAAAGATGGGTCAACTTATACTTTTCCACAGCTTTCTTGAACTTAGACGGCATGGCTAAAGTCATTTAAGGGAGACAAGCTTGCACTAGGCTCAAGAAAGCTGTGGGAAAACATGGGTTGATTTAAAACGAGGATATGATTCTTGATACTGGGTTCTCACTGTCTCTCGCTCCCACTCTCTCTCTTCTCTTTAAGAGGTAAGCAGATCGATTTAAATCCGTCCTCAAATATACTCTTCCTTTATTCTACAATGCTCTAATCTTTTTTTTATAAGTGATTAGCTTATGCATCTATAAAATGATACACTGGCTCAGAAGTAAGCATGGATCTTGATTAGTATATCTTTATGGTTTCTGGTTTGTCTAACTAAAGCTTCATAGTCAATGGACACAGCTGAGCTGCCTGACACAACTTTTTCTTTTCCTTTTTGGGCAGCTGCCTGATAATACTCGTATGAACAACAAGGTTATGATCTGTTTGATTTGTATTGAAGGAGATTTATTGTGAGGTTTTTTTGTTATTTAAATGAGAAGTGATTCATGGAGCCTGAACGTGCAAACGTCTTATTAAAATTGGAAGGGATTACACAAAGCGGTATGGCCTTATCTGACGATTGACAGCACTTTCACATGTAAGTACATGCTTTCCAAATAATTTTTCGAACATCAGGGTGAGGCAGACTCATCAGGCCCATGCAATTTGTTCTCATTTCGATTTAAATGATATAAAAAAATAAGGAAAAATAAAACATGAATTTTAAACTATATTCAAACCTTAATTAATCACGTAATATTTAATAAATAGTTTTTTTTTATACTAATGTTTCATTTTTCTTTTTTTCTCTGGGGGAGGGGGGGCATATATTCCAAATCTAATTTGTGTACTCCCTTGCAATCATGATTATCTGGATCGCAATCTGGATCATCCTAAGATCCTAAATCATTAAAACGATCCCACTTGCACCCAAAATCCTAAGGATGTAGGGTCGGATTCAGAATCGTGGAATCATATGGGATCTCTTTCCCACACAATGATCCTTTTCTTCATTAGGTTAATGAAACAAACCTTTGGGCATTTAAGTTTAACTTAATATAAAGAAAACCACATTTTACAAACCCACAAAGCTTTTTTAGCCCAAAATAAAGATTGACAACCAAAAAACCCTAGCCTCGTATCTTTCGAGGCTGTAGGGGTGGACTGTCATCCCATATATCAATTTTTTTCTTTCTATTTCCTTTTCTTTTTTATTTTAAATTTCTCGGATTGTAAACTGTGTGGGGGCTATGTTGAATTGTGAATGGGCATTTGCCAATCCGATACACGAAGCCCCCCACTGATCCTACGTAGGATCTCATTTTTAACAATATTGCTTACAATATATTTTATATATCCCTTTGAAACAAATAGAAGTCTTACCTACCTTTGAAGAAAGAAACTCCTAGAATATGACTAATAGGGGTTCACTCTTGCATAACGAAGCCAAAAGTCCTGGTTTGGTTGTGGAACACAACCAGTTATAATTGTTATTGTGACATGCAGCATCTTAGTTGGCAACTCAAAAAGACTTTGATGTTCCTCAAGGGATCACCTTTGTTTTGGCCGAGAGTTCTCTGCCGTTTATCAAAAAGATCATTTCTCAAATCATTGTCTATTTAAGAAAATTCAGAATTTTAATTTATAGGGTTAGTTTCATAAAGCAAAATTGCAATACATAATGGGCTGTCGGACGGATTGTGGACTAGGCAAGTATACATAGGTTAATCTAGAAGGCCTCCCATAAGGTGGAGGGTCTAAATCATTGCAAGCTTGTAGGCTTCAAAGCCTTGACAAGAAAACCAAAAAAAAAAAGACTAAAACATGTATACAAATTTAGTATCTTATAGGTCTATTAACTAAATATATTGTTTCCATAATTATTAGTTAATATATGGTCACTTGCATGAAGAATACTAGCTGCTTCTTTAGATGGTTCATAGTCCAACAGATCACCATTTAGTGTTATACTTTGATAAAATACATAGTGCACGGTTTATCAAAACACCCTTGGTGGGTGTTTGCATGGCCATAATTAATTTAGCAAATCCATGTATTAAACACATAATATATGCAAACTTCATATGTTTTTAGATGAGATGAAACACAGAATAGTTGGAAGGTAAGACAAAGCTATGTGAATTTTTTGAAAAAAGAAAATGTATAATATGCAAACAATGTGAAATTCAAAATTATAGGTAAAAGAAAAGATATAGTATATATTAATTTAAATTTTATATATTTTAGTGTGTGTAACATACAGAATTTCCAGTCATACAAACATGAAATTAACATACCCTTGGCTACAAAACATATCTCTTCACTGGCTAAGTGGCTCAACACTCTTTGCAACGACTAGGCAAGATCATCACCAGATTGTTCCCTCGTTGCAAAGGGCAATGCTTGTTAAATATCTAGAAGTATTCTTTAGTTTATATAAAAAAAATGCCCAACTTTTTTCTCACTTATGTCTAGGATCTGCTGATTCATAATGTTTTTCTTTTTTTCAAAATGTACAGTTACAATTTTTTTTTCTAAAAAATATCAACATGTTTGTCTCTTTGAGACAAACCCATTAAGGTTATGCAAATTCTATGTCATCCAACTTGTAAATAATTAACCCGATTTGGGTACTTTTAACTATATATCATTGACATATGGATCCATAGCATATTTCTTTGAAGATGTGGGGCACGCCAGTTACTATATTTTTAAATTCTTATTTTATAATAATTTAAAGGTTCAAAATTTTTATATCAGATGATTTTTTTTTCTAGTTTTGCTACTCAATTAATTCTTGTGTAAATATTTTGGTTATCTCAACACAATACTTGGGTTGAAAATGGAAAAAAAAAAACTAGTAATAGTTAGTTAAAATATTTGAAAACTCGAGTAATGTTTGTATGTGATACTTATATTTTTTTATTTTAAAAAAATAATTATGTATGTTGCCGACCTTCTGCTGCATTATAAAATTTTAATATACAACTAAGAAAATAACAGAAATGCAATACTGAGTGTATTATAGGTAGCTAAATAAGATATGTTTGCATTGATTATTTTTAATTTCTAGTCATTTAAACATTATAGGTAGCTAAATAGATTAAATGCCCACATCAGTTTTTAAATTGATGGACTTCCAACTCCAACAATATCGGCTAGGGGTGGATTGATGTGACTGTTATGATTGCTCATTTGAGGTGAGCTTGAAATGAAAGCACCTAAATAGGGCTCTCAATGACTTGGCCCCTATTGTGACTATCACTTGTCGGCGTTGATGTGCCCGCACCCTAGTCAGGGTGCGGAGAGGAGTGTTAGATAAGAGGTGTGGATACAATCCACCCTCTATTGTGACCCATGGGGTGGACTCTGGCTGAACACATTGACCCAATTATATTTTTGGCCAAGTTTGGGTTTAGTTCATTACTCCGGGTCAACCTTGATGCCCCACCAATTTAACTACGATGGACTTGTATGCATGTTAAATATACAAAATAGTAAGGAAATGGCTTGGCTCTAAAGCTATAGAATGCGCACATGACTCTGGAACCACAATAACTTGTCACTTGTCTAATGTCCATCAATACCTACACTTCGATGGTTCCCACCTAAAAGATTGCAGACGCCAAAAATGAGCATGATCAAAATGATTTTTAACTGTTTATTGGAGCTTTTTGAATCTCTTGAAATTCATTTGGACCATTCAAATAAAAAATTAAGACATGGTTTGGATCATAGTTCAAGCAGATTTTTGGTCCTATCCAACCATGGATCCCAATCCTCCTTTTTGGGCCACTCTTGGGTTTTAAATTTCTAACCCATTCAAGCATGGGATGGACTACATTGATAATGAACCAATATTAGTCCTTGACACACCTACACCTACACCCATGATAAAGCCCATTAGTCCAGTATTGCTATAACCTATAAGGTTCATTCCAAGTATAAGAATTCGAGTAAAGGAAATTATTTCTTTTGCTCTTTTTAATTTATCTTTACCCCACTTGCAAGATGAGTAAAGTAGTAGATAGTTTAAATTTAATTTTAATTTGTGGGATATGAATTTGGATGGGAGAAGTAAGAAGAAACTCGCATTAGCTCAGTTTGGTCACCACCTGTAATGAAATCATTTCATTTTAAATTCCATTGCATTTGAAGCCATGAGGTGATGGTACAAAATGAATTCATTTAGATTCATGTTGATTTGTCTACTAAAATCAGAATGAAGTCATCTTAGGTTTTTTATACAATGAAGTGATTTATGTCATCATTCATACTTGGTGATAAACAAAAAATCGATCCATTTTCATTAGGGCTCATATGCATTCAGGTATTATGGCAAACCAAAATGAAATAGTTTCGTTCCATGTGACAACCAATGCAAAGTTAGCTAAATGAGCTGGGCTTGAGGTTCAAAAGCTGTGCTTGCTAGCTGCCCTAAGCTAAAGGAGCTTAGCAGCTGCCCTAGTAATTAAGGTAAGGATTAGACCCATTAAGCATCGTTGTCTCTGTGAAACCCCAGACAAAGCCCATCAAGGATCATCTCTCTATCTACAGGTACCCTGCGCGTGCTACTGTTGGAGTGAAAGCAAAAACCAAAACGTCAAAAACAACAGAACAGCCGCACAGCTCATTAGCAGGGGATGCAGAGAAGGGGTCTTCAAATTGGAGGTGCTTCAGAATTTAGATGCAATGAAGGGTCCTTCAAATCGGGAGGTTGCCTTTTAGGAAGCAAGAGAGGTAGAGATAGAGAGATACATGTCAGACCTGGACAGGCAAATAGAGCAGCTGAAGAGATGCGAGCCTTTGAAGGAATCTGAAGTGAAGGTTCTCTGCCTTAAAGCCATGGAAATCCTCGTGGAGGAGAGTAACGTTCAAAGGGTCGACGCACCAGTCACTGTAAGACATAACAAACTCATTTAATTACAGTACCCATCACTTACTATTACCTCTTCTTCTTCTTTTTTGGTAGGGGTGGGGAGGATAATCATCTCATATTTTATTTGAATCTTCGAATATTTCGTTCTGTTTCTTATTACATTTTTTTCTCTTTATCAATCTATTTTCGAGTTGTTGGTGATTTTTTTTTTTTTTTAAACATGCGTTGCTACCCTTTTCATTATTTGGGACTTTCTGAATTGAGTTCGATCTGGTTAGGGATTTCACCGATGGAGGAGTTGTTTCTTCAAGTTGGGTATCTTTTCATCGTTGTGAAAGATTTTTGTGTTAAGAATCTTTTATATTATTGCATGTGTTCTTTAGTGGGATTTTTTTAATCGAAATTATAGTTTATCTTCAAATATGAACACCGAGTACCTTTGAAGAAGCGTTTTCGTAATCATTTTCGTTGTTAAACCCATATAAATGGAGTTGAGATCCTTCTGAGTTGCCCCACCTTGATATCATTATTTTATAGGCATCTTAGTACCTGTTTCACAAGAGTAATGACAACCGAAAACATTGCTTTGGAAACGAGTAAACCAATATTGACAATAAAATAGAAAAGAGAGCGACTTAACAACCACTTCGAGGGGGTTGGCCTCCTGAAATAATTCTGGAATAGCAACTTCATTCATGACCTTACCAGAGCATACACGACTATATATCAACTCCAGATAATAAACTTGACCTTTAACTCAAACAACAACCTTTATCCTAACTCAACAATTATGCGACTGACTGACTCCAAAATCGACTTAACAACTCTTATCATAACTCAACAAATAGATTCAAACTCAATCTTAACAACCTGCTTTGACTAAAGCAAATCTTTATTGGACACGTAAGCGCCTACTCCATTTCAACTTTAAAGACACCTCATCACCCAAATTGGAACGATGACCCTTCACCTAAATTGGAACGTTACTCCTCTGGGCAAGTTACATACCCTCTCTCTTTAAGAAACCTTGTCCTCAAGGTTTAAATGTGGAAACTTCTCTTTGAGCTTGTGATAATTCTCCCAAGTTGCATCTGCATTGTCCCATCTCACCAAAACCTCCAACACATCTTTAATTCCTTGTTGAACCATCCATCTTGCTAAAATGCCTTCTAGTTGCAGTGGTTGTACTCCCCAATCTGAATTGGGGGGCAGGTGATGTTGAATTTAAACATTATTTACAACTTTCCGTTTGAGATTTGAGACATGAAAGACTGGATGAATTATTGCGTGATTCTGCAGGAAGATGGAGCTTATAAGCAACTGAACCAATTCGTTCAATGATTTGATAAGGTCCAAAAAAATTTGAATACAACTTTTGAGCTCTTCTTATGGCTACACATTGTTGATGTTATGGTTTTAGCTTTAAGTATACCTAATCTCCAAAGGGAAATTCACACTTTGTCTAGTGGAGGTCTGCCATTCTCTTCATTCTATCTTGAGTTAGCACCAAGTGGCCTTTCAATATCATGATTTAGTCTCTTTCCTTGAGTTCATTTTCCACTGTTTGGACCTGAAAGATTCCTGGCACATACAATATAAGGCGAGGGGATGGAACACCATAGTCAACGTCATAAGGGGTCATTCCTATAGACGAGGGTACCCACTTAGCCCACTCCTTCGGTTTGGATCCTGTAAAACACCTCAAGTAATTTTCGAGGCATTGATTTACAATTTTAGATTGTCCATCAGATTGTGGGTGATAGAGTGAGCTGTGGCTTAACTGAGTACCTTGTAGGTTAAAAAATTCCTTCCAAAATGTGCTTAGAAATGTGGGGCCCCTATCACTAACAATTGAGGTTGGCATGCCATGGAGCTTAAAAATATTTTCAATGAATAGTTTGGCAACAACAGTAGCAGTGTAAGGATGGAAAAGGGGAATGAAATGGGCATATTTTGATAATCGATCAACTACTACCATTATGCAATCCTTACAGTTAGGATCGTAACCCTCTTGATGCGAATTCCTTGGGATGTAATAACAAATGCAGAATTACAAGCAAACACACAAGAAACCATAACACAAAGATGTACGTAAAAAATCCCAAGACTGGAAAAAAAACCATAGAGCCACATAGAAACAATTTCACTATAATGGAATATTACAAGCTTTCTCGCTCACCCTCTCTCTCTCACTCACTCAGTAGAAACCCTTTCTCTAACCTCTTCTCTCACAGCTAAGGAATAACCCGTTTCTCTCACCTTGAAGCAACCCCTTCAATGAGAAACCATTTTCTCTCAGTTACAAACATCATGCTCCAACCCTAGACAACCATCGAGACCATATATAGAATTTAGAAGTAAACCTAAAGGAGAATCCCATCCCTCCACGACTTTCTAAATCAATCCAGCAAGTTTCCCGCCGTAAGATCGATCTACCCAACACATGCGGCTCGATCCACCTGCCTAGATTTATCTGTCTGCTTCTAGTTGTTTTCCCTACAGAGTTTAACATAGCCTGATCGATTCTCCTATTGTAGGTGACTTAATCTGACTCGTCATCCTTAGTCTCTTGGATTTTTCTGCATCAGTCTCCACGCCCCAACAATCTCCCACTTGGAGACTAATGGTCTTCCATGGTGATTTTCTCCTGCAACCGTGTGACAAGACCACTTCCATTTTATTACCTTTTACAACTCTCATCGTCTTCAAATTATGCCCACAACCTTGATCTATTCCGACCCTCCTGACTAGACATAATGACACCCTCAACAATCTTCATCTTGGCTTAAACCTTAGCCTTTTGAAGACTTTCCATGAACCTTACCTTCATTCGCATGTTTGTCAAGACACCAACCTTGCGACATGTGTGCCATACTTCACATTTGGCTCTTACCCTGGAACCCACCTTGAAGAATCATCTGCACCTGTCCTTCTTAGTGAACCCTATATCATATCCTTGAAATGCACCTCCACTAAATATGAGTTAACTTGTTTGCAAACACCACAAATATTTTTCTATGGCCTTTAGTACCATTGCTAGACACACCATCAAGTCAAGTCGGTAGTGACATTATCCAACTCAATCACAGCCAAATCATATGTGTGGCTACCCCCGAGTCAACTCTAGAGAAGGACCTTGATCCGTCCTCCCTAATCACAAGAACTTTCACCATTGTCTGCCACCAAGAAACTCGCACCACCTCTCTTTGCTACATCCGCAAAAGAAACCTAAAACCTAGGGTTGTCAATGAGCCAAGCTAACTCAGAGCTCGGCTCGTTATGAGCCGAGCTTGAGCTTTGCTTGAAACTCACAGAGCCGAGCTTAAGCCTCTAAATGAGCTTGAGCTAAGCTTTATTAAGCTCAACTCGTTAAGAGCTTGGTTCATTAAGTGTTCTATATGTATTTAAAATATTAAAAAAAATATATTTTTATTGCAAAGAATTATGATAATTTATATTGTATTCGAATTTGAACGAAAGGAGTTCATTGATTGATTGTTGTACACTGAGCAGGTGGACTTTGTTGTTAGCCTGTTATCTTTTCAATTAAAGTAAATTTAGGTTTTTTTTTTTTTTTCCTTGTGATCCCAATGGACAAGCAATCGGATAGCCACAATGCCCACCCACCTTTTGCAACATTACCTCTAAAGAATCTAAGACCCTAAGGCTCAAATATCTCTCCACAGGTTTATAATTTTTCTCCTTTAAATTAATTTTTTATTATTTCTTTTAAAAAACTATGAGAACCAAACTTGTTTCTTTTAAGTTTCTTCCTTTTACATTGTTTTGCCTTTAATGATATTAGGTTTGATACACAACGTTGCATCTTTCTCCTTATCTTTCATTATCTTTTGCTGTTCTAAGAGTATCACGATTCATCTTCTCTAAAGCAAAAACTTGAATTTTCATTGTCTTACATGTTGTCTTGGTAGAGCTCGTCATGAAGGCCTAGAACTAAATGAAACGACGAGGCTTGTAAGGCCTTTGTTAGAACCTTATCTCTCCGATTTGTCAAAGCTGGAGAAATTCCTAAGATTTCACGTACAATCCGTTAAGTTAGGCTGATACGATGGCAGCCAGAGCAACAAGTTCCCATTGACGAAATAGTCGGTGACATTGCCGACGGTTCTTTTGAGGGTCGCCTATAGTTAAACTTTTCGATCTCCAAGTTTCTTTTCTATTGTTCTTCTTTGTTGATCTATGATACAAGAAAAAAATATTTTATTTGTACCCCAGGTTCATCGTTTTTATCTTTTTGCTAATGTGCGTTGTTAGATCCCCATCTATTGCTCTAGGGGCTTAAATGCATAGCCAAGATACCATAGTATTATACCATCTCTCTCTCTCTCTCTCTCTCTCTCTCTCTCTCTCAGTTCAAACAGGTTGGTGAGCTGAGTTGAGCTTTGTTCACTTTAACAAACCAAGCCTGAGCTTAGCATTTCAATCTCGTTACGATCTTAAACCTAATTCTTGTTTGACGAACCTGAGCTTAGCTGGGCGAAGCTCGGCTCGTTGACACCCTTACATACGCCGGCGTTGATTATTTCGTGCACTCCGTTTTCAGCTACTCATCAAGGTCTAAAAAAATACTTCTTGTTATTGTATTCCCACTCAGACAACACAATCCATCCTGACACCTTTCTCCATTCATCAGAACCAAACAGCCTCATGCGATTTTCATGGCTCCACCTGCAACCCTTGGAATCCAATTAGGTTAGGGATATTAGATTCTTCAGCATCTTTGGAATATACGTCATACCACCCAAAGTACGAACCACTCCATCAAATATCTTGATCTTCACTGTTCCAACACCCGTGACATCACATCTGGACCCACTACCAAGAGACACAAACCCTGTTTTTTTTTTTTTTTTTTTTAACGTATTCGAAATAATCTCCTAGAGCATATATGAATATGACAACCTAAATCTAATATCCACTCATCTTGAGATATAATGTTTATACCTTTGGAGACTGTGAACGCATCTCCAAGATATTCCTCATATTCCTCTTTCTTTTGCATTGCTACTGCTACACCACCACCACTAGGACTATCTCCATTGTTCCTGTTAACATGTTTCGGACAATCCCTATTTATGTAGTCAAACTCCTTGTAATAAAAGCATTGCACCTCACTTTTTCCTCCAAATTTGGTCTTGCTACTCCCTGATCCCTTCACCGACAACCTTCGTTTTCCTTCCACATTCAAAGCATTCTCACTCACCGAAAAATCCCTCAAGGATTTCATCCGAGCCTCCTTACTAAGTATAACACTCATCACATCATCAAACTTGAGTGTGCCCGAACCCGAGAAATTACTTAAGGCCATCACTAAACCATTTAAACTCTCTAGCAAAGAAAACAACAACACCAAGGCTCTAACCTCATCATCGAAATTGATGTCTGCCGAAAATAACTGGTAAGTAACCGTGTTGAACTTATTCAGATGTTCAACCATACCTCTACCCTCACCCATCTTGATATTGAACAACCTCTTTATCAGAAAGACCTTATTGGATGCCGATGTTTCTCATACATTCGAGACAAGACAACCATGAGATCTTTCGTAGTTTTCTCCTTGAAAATATTAAAAGCAACCAACGACGATAGAGAAAGTCGAATCATACCTAGGGCTCTTCTATCAAGCACCTCCCAATCAACATCCGACATCATCTCTAGCTTCTTCGCTTTTCTTCCAAATGACTGATAGAGATTTTTCTAATAGAGATAATCCTCTATCTGCATCTTCCAATATACACAATTTACACGATTGAACTTCTCAATAATGAACCTTGTGGAATCATCTCCCATTGTGCCCACTTGAATCAAGAACTCTTCCAAATCGCAAACCTTGGTTTTTTACGAACCACTAATCACAAACCTGGAACCACCGAATCCGGCTTCCTTCTGAACGAGGAACCTAGCTCTGATATCACTTGTTAGGATCGTAACCCTCTTGATGCGAGTTCCTTGGGATGCAATAATAAACATAAAATCACAGGTAAACACACAAGAAACTGCAACACAAACCTTTATGTAGAAACCCCCAAAACCAGGGAAAAACCACGAAACCACATGGAAACTATTTCACTATAATGAAAGATTACAAGCTTTCTAGTTCACCCTCTCACTTATCCCATCCCAAAACCCTATGTAGAAACCCTTTCTTTAACCTCTTATTTTATAACCTGAGGAATAACTCATTTCTCTCACCTTGAAGCAACCCCTTCAATGAGAAACCCTAGAGAAACCATTTTCTATCAGTTACAAACATTATGTTCCAACCCTAGACGACCATAGAAACCATATATAAAAGTCAACCTAAAGGAGAATCTCATCCCTCTACAGACTTTCTAAATCAATCCAGCAAATTTCCCATCACCGGATCGATCCGCCCAAAACAAGCAGTTTTATTTTGAGCGGCTCAATCCAGCTGCTTCTAATCATTTTTCTTGCAGAGCCGAATACAACCCAATTGATCCGTCTATTTTGGGTGGCTCGATCCAACTCGTCATCCTCAGTCTCGTGAGCTTTTCCACATTAGTTTCCACACCCCAACACTTACCTTGTGAAGGAGGTAACCCATCTATAAGGTCCATAGATATTTTCGTCCATATACGTGTAGGTATTGGCAATGGTAGCAATTGTCCACCCGTCGAGACATTTTCTGATTTACTTCATTGACACACATCACATTTCCGAATATATTGACGTGCATAGGATCTCATTTCATTCAAAAAAAAAACTCCCTTGACTCATTGTAACGTCTTACGATATCCTGCATGTCCCCATGTGGGGCTCTCATGCGTGTGTTGAAGCACCTTGGGGCGGATAGAAGTGTTTGGCCCTAAGTATAGTCGTCCCTTATAAAATAGGAGACCATTATGAGAGGTGTAGCACATCAAATCTTACTCTCCTTTAGTGAATCTCGCCATGACAAGTTTAGTTTCTGGATCATTGTTGTAATGCTCTCGGATTTCATCCTCCCAAAATGCCACCGGCCTTGTGATACCCATTAATCCCATCTTCCGTCCTTCGTGAGAGTGCACCCGCTGCCTTATTTTCCCTCCCTTTTTGTATTCCAACACAAAGGAATATCCTAGCAGCTTGGATACCCATCGTTGTTGAGATGGTGTGCCGATGCGTTGTTCAAGCAAATACTTAAGACTTTGCTGGTCATTTTGATAGTAAACTTCTGACCAAGTAAATATGGGTGCCATTTCTTCACTACCGTCACTAAAGCCAATTAGCTCTTTTTCATAGGTCGAAAATTGAAGGGACCTTCCTTTTAGAGCTTGACTAAGGAAAGCAAATGATTTGCATGAGAATTGCTCCTATACCATTGTCCACAACATCACATTCTATGACAAATGGTATTGAGAAATCAGGTAGTGCTAGAACAGGTGGTTCTGCTAGTGCAGCCTTAAGATGATTGAATGCTTCTTTTGCAGCCTTTGTCCAATGAAATGAGTTCTTTTTTAGTAAAGAAGTGAGAGGACCAGTTATCTTCCCGCAATCTTTAATGAACTTTATGTAGTACCCTGTTACACCCAAAAATCCATGCAAGACTTTAAGAGTGGAGGGTATTAGCCAGCTTAACATGCAGGAGATCTTAGCTAGGTCGGATGCTACTCCATCTTTAGAAATAATATGGCCAAGATAATCAATGCTAGAACATCCAAACCTGCACTTTGATTCTTTGGCAAATAATTGATGGGTTCATAGCACTTCTAAAGCAATCCGTAGATGGTTCAAATGCTCACCGTTGCTATAAATTAATATATCATCAAAGAATACTAAAATAAATTTACACAGGAATGGGTGAAATAACTGATTCATTAAACCTTGAAATGTAGCAGGAGCATTTGTAAGGCCAAAGGGCATTACCAAAAATTCATAGTGACCTTCACAGATTCTAAAGGTTGTTTTGAGAACGTCTTATAGGTTGACTCCGATTTGATGATAGCCTGAGCAAAGGTCTAACTTGGAGAAGATTGTGGCACCTTGAAGCTCATCAAGCAACTCATCAACCACCGGTATGGGAAACTTGTCTTTAATTGTCTCCTTGTTAAGAGCTCGATAGTCCACGCACATGTGCTAACTCCCATCAGACTTCCATACCAGCAATACTGGTGATGAAAATGGACTTTAGCTAGGCCTTATAATCCCATCTTGAAGCATCTCCCGCACAATTTTCTCTATTTCTGTTTTTTGGTAATGAAGGTATTGGTACGGTCACACACTCATAGGCCGAGTTCCCTCAACAAGCGGGATGCGATGATCTTGTGGACGAGATGGTGGTAACCCTCATGGTTCACCAAATACGTCATTGAACTCCTTTAAGTAATCGCTGTATTAGCAGATCCATCTTTGGTTGAGGAGGGGTCCCGACAATGTTAAAGAGTTGCAAAACTCCCCTATTTTCTGACTTTATAGTTTTTTTTATTTTATCTTCACCAATAACTGCCAAGTCAGATGCTGATTCCCCATGCAGCTTGCAAGGTTCCTCATCGAGATTGAATTGCATAGAGCGATTAGAGAAGTCCAACAAGATGGGTCCCAGAGTCCTCAACCAATGGGCTCCAAGAACAACATCACTCCCTCCCAAGGATAGCAAGTAAAAATCTGTGGTGATGGGTTGGCCTTGCAGTAACATGGTGATCCCATCACATTTTCCTTAGCCAGTTAACTTTTCACCATTTGCTACCATTACCTCGAACCTTTCATTCGAAATGACAGACAACTCAACCTTCTTGGCAATGGCAAGATCAAGAAAATTATGGGTGCTCCCCAAGTCTATCAACATTACAATTTTAAGCTCCCTTTCAGCCGCAGAGTTTAAGGTGTTGATGCTCCAGCGATGGCGTGCAGTGATATCTCGGGTGTTACGACCGGTTCAGCTTCCAAGTAGGTTTCCTCGATAGCATTCATCTCTTCTTCCTCTGTCACAGGCTCTTCACATTCAGCACCATCAAACAGGTAAAGTCTTTGCATCTTGCACTTATGCCCCAGTGTCACGACGCTCCTTCATCTCCGCTTGAGTGAGCCTTTGCACAGGTATGGGGGACCTCCTTGGAATTGTCACAAAGGATTGTGTCAGCCTCCCTTAAGAACTGCTATGCTTGGTGTCAGAGGGCAGACACATCAGCCTCGAAAAGTGATAAGCGCTCCCCCAAAAAGTGTAAATCACTTTTCGGCATGGATGTGTCCGCCTCCCTGACGCCAGCGGAGGTTAGCGTTGTTAAGGGAAGTGGACACAATCCTTCCTCTGGAATTGTTGGTCCCGAGTTTGAAATTGCTGGTCCTGAGTGATTTCCGCTGTTGTGAGCTTGCCGAGATTGATAGTTGATCTTTTCCTCCCGAATCCAGGTTAACCCAAAAGCAGCAGACAAGATATTCGACTTGAACATCTTTATGTTGTACCGAATGTCCTCCTTATGGTTGCTGAAGAAGTAGCTTATCATGAACGATTCGGTCAGGTCTTCATTACGATTTGCAAGAGTCTCAAATCGGGTTTAGTACTCCTCCACATTGATCATTTGGTGAAGTTTGGTAAGAGTTTCCACCAGATCGTCATACTCAATGGGGCCAAACTGAGTTTCAAGGGCCCCTGCAAAGGCATCCCAGCTGGTTAGAGCTCCTGAGCCTTCCATCCATTTATACCAGGGAAGAGCCTTACCTTTCATATGAAAGGAGGCAATCAATGAGCGTTGATGTGGGGATATATGGTGGTATCAGAAGAATTATTGGGCTCTATAGAGCCACCCAGATGGATCATTGATGCAGATATTAGAGCTAAGTGGGGCCCACACATGGCCTTGGTGGGGTCCACTCAAGAAGACTATGGAGACACATCTTTGTTACATCAAGTGGAGCTCAAAAATATTGAAATTAGTCCTTTTATTAGAGTTTTTACTGTTTTATTTCATATTTTATTAATTAGTAGAGTTAGGACATAGAGAGAATTGGGATTTTTGTTTTTGGGCAAAGTTGACAGCATTCTTTAATTCAAAATATAAGTGTCCGTTGAGTTAGGCATAGGTGCCCACGATTTGGCTGTTTTTTATTTTAGAAATTTCTATTTCTTTTGGGAGTTTTAGTCTATGTATGAGGGAGACCTATTGTAATCGATTTCAATGACTGAATATGAATAAAAAAAATTATGGTTTCTTTCCCACGCGAGTAGCAACTCTCTTCTTCAACCTTGTGCTGCCAAAGCTTGAATCCAAAGATGGTGATGTCCAAGGGCTTGTGAGGTAGGTGATTACCACAAAGATAATCACTTTACCTTTTCTTCTTCTTCTTCTTCTCTTTACTTTAATCCCTTTGTTGCCTGCTGTCATATACAGAAGACACCCAAACTTCATTAAGTTTCCTTCATCCCTACCCTTCCCCTTTGATGTTTTCCATCACCAGACTCTAGAAACCCATTGTAAACCCTGTGACTGAGCCTATCCATTGCCTTCTCTCTGTTTTTACCTCAACACACTATTTCTCCCTAAAAATCCTGACCTACGGCTACCCTTATTCAAATTCATCCCCTGTTTTATTCAAGAAAACTCCCTATCCTACCATCTGCAACAGTTCCTGAGTCGCTATTTTTCTGTTTGTTGGGTTTCCTTGGTGGTTACTCATTCGTTGAAGCTTACAGCAGCCTGGAGAGAAGTCCTAATCTGATTAGGACTCTTTTAATTCCTCGATTTTTTTCTGAGATTTTCAAGCTGATCAACTTCAACTGGTGACTGATCTTTGTGGGTTTCTTCCATACAGCAGTAAGAGTATTTCAGTCCATTATTTATACCTCATTGCTGATTGGAGAAGGTGTTTGAGTCTGAAATCTGACCAAACCAGATCTGATTTCAGGTCAAGAAACACCAGTGAACTATTGACTGATTCCAACCTGAAATCCTTCTTGTTAATCCTGCCTGGGTTTCAATTAAATTCTGTTTTAATCCAGAAATTTAGACTTCACTCTGACTTTAATTAGTCTGTCTCAAATACTCCTTTTCATAAACCTGACCACCCTATTTTATCCCATTGCTTCAGTCCTATCCCAATCCTAATTACCCTGTCATCCTTCTAAACCTAGCCCACAATCCACCATCCCTTTACTGTATAAACCTGAACCTGTTCTGAGAATTTTAGATAGTCCAAACTTGGTCAGACAACAACAACAAACAGCCTTATCCCAACAGTCCAAACTTGGTCAGAAATGTCCTAAATTCTTGAGCTTGCTATTTACCTATACCTGTACCTAAAAAGACCCTGTTCTTACCTCCTGCAATCCTATATTTTCTGCTGTTTTATCCCTACCTACAGCCTACCCTGTTTTAGCTTGTTGATTAATAATCCTTGGAGGTGTGCTGCAACAATTTTGGTATCAGAGCCAGGTTTTCAGGTGGCTCTAGTCCAGCTGAGTCCTGTGAACCTTGAAACTCCCTAATCCTTCACTTTTGATTGGGAATCCCCAAAATTAACAATATAAATATGTTGATAAAATCTGTATACAAGGAGTGTATGTCAATCCCCAAAATGAGGCTTCAAAGCCAAAACAAGCAGCATAAAGCTAAAGATTAAGTGATCCTACACCCACGACTTAACATTCATTATAATCATAAAAAAAAACTCATCTATAAATAACTTGAGAAAGAAAGACCTCAATCGAAACACACCACTGGAAAAAGCCAACTCCATTTTGACCAACATGAGCGAAAACACACATTATTAGGCCTCAAAATTTCCATTAGCACAAAAATCTCTCAAATACACCCACATAAACCCATACACATACAACTCAAGTCAACTTACCAAAGTCTTGTCCAAACTACTTGAGTCAACTGCCTGAATCCTATTCTGTCATTCAACTCTATCTAGGGCCACATCTTTGATTAAATCATAAGCCCTCATGTCTTTTCTGATTACTTTGATCCAGGTCCTTTCAAGCCTTCCCCTGGTCCATTTAAAGCCTCCAACATCCACCATACCAGTCCTTATCAGTGCAGTTGTTGGCCTTGCTGCACAAAGCATCTCAATCGACTTTCCCCTGTCTTGTCAACTCTTGGTGCTACCCCTAAGTTGCTATGAGTGCATGACATTCTACTCCATAAAGCATGGGCGGTCTTATGGCCATCGTATTCTATTTAGTTTTAATAGGGTGCATCTTCCGAAGCATCTCTCCACTCCATCCACCTCGACTCTAATTCTTGAAATTCCAAGAACCAATACCCGAATGATCTTAGAGGGGGGTGAATAGGATCATACCAACTCTTTTTGAATTTATTTAACTATTTAAAACCAAGTTCAATTTCTCTTTAAGTTGCTTAAGAGTTTTACTTAATTCTGCAATATGATCCTATCATAGACCATGGGGCTATCATACACTGTAGTGTTACTTATAACAGGGCGGGAGCAGGGTTGATAGATTCCATAAGGTTAATTTTACTTAAGGTTTCACTTGATTGATTAAAGTCACTTTCAAAGAAAATTGATCAATAAACAAGTGTCACCATACAAATTAAAGACTAGAAAAGACAAGCAAAGCAATCACTCAATCAAACACCATTGTTTATAGTGGTTTGGCACTCCGAGCCTACGTCCACTTTCAAACCGGCTCACCCCAAGCCTCTTTAATTCATTATTAATAGCCATTCTAAACTATTACAAATAGAATTAATAAAACCTTAAATTTACTTACAAGTTCAAGAGAGTTCACTCCCTTGTAAGCACGCTCTTAATGGCTCCGATGGATGATGATTTGCACTTGGCTTTGGCAAGTGTTGTAAAAATCCGCCTCTGGTGGCTCCGATGAAGGCTATGAACTTCAAGTGAAATAATGGAATTGATTCCTTTGTGGGTTGCATCCTTGTAGGCTAATTTAACCATAAAAACTTATGCAACATGCATGTAGGATAGTGAGTGTATGCTCAGGAGATAGGAATAAAATTGACCAAGTAATGAAGAAAAATAAATAAGATTTCTACTCGCAAGTCTCCAAACTAATCCAGATAGTTCTTAAATTAAGCTCAATATGCACTAGAGATATTAGGGCTTACAAAAATTAATAAACAAGTAAATACCTAATTAACATTCTTGGATTATCAATAAGATATAAAAATTTAGTAATGAGACTAGTGCAGGTCAAACCAGAAAAAGTGCCTAAATTAGGCCAAAATCAGATAAATTGGCCAAATAATTACAAGAATGATCTGAGAGGTCTAGAGATGAATTTAATAATATATTTAAACAACCAGGATATTGTATTGGCGTTCTATTTAGGCCAGAAAATAGTAAACTTAGATCCAGGCCATATACCACAACATACTAAAAAGTGTCTACTGTCAGAAATTTGAAAAGAGAGTCAAATAGGAGAAGAAATACCTGAATTTGATGTCGAATGCCCCCTTGAAGATGTTTGTAATCAATAACCAAACTCATAAATCCGATTTGGGATTTCCCAAATTTTAAAAAAATTTTCTTTTCTCCAGCAAGTGTTGCCAGCCCAAAGAAATAGATTTTTTTTCTAGATGTGGGTCCCACCTAATAAGGTCGCCCATGAGTTAGTAGCAACATGGAGGTGCCCAATTCAAAAAATTATGGCCGTTGGGGATTTTGGGGTTATTCTCCTGAAATAACCCTATTCACGCCTCTTATGACTTCCGATGGGCAGAACTTGGAGTTGAGTTAAACTTCGGGTTAGGGATCACTTCCTTTAGATTCGTACAGGTGTTGTGGGTCTTATAGGTGATTCCAATCAAACCAAAAAATCATATGCAATTGCTGGTACTAATCTCGTGGGATTACCTCAAAAATCGTATTCACGCCTAGGGTTTCATAAACCAGAGTGGATGAATTTCTTTGATGTGTTTTTCTATAAATAAATCCTACAAGTAGGATCGTCCAAAGTTCTTGTACACCCACAAAAATCCTCACCCCAAAATTCCCTGTCGTGTGGAGTTGGGACTCGATCTCCCACAATGACTTTTTCTCCTGTTTTGACACCTATATAGGAATCTAGAGACTAGAACTTAACTTTGGCTGATCATTTTGGATGGAGGCTAGTAGCTTTAGGATTGTACAAGAGTATAGTGTATCCTGAAAAAGACTAATCAACAAAAGCTATGAAAGTTTGAGTTTTGTGGCTGATCTCCTACAAGCTGTTCCAACAGCTATTTCACGCCTAGAATAGAGATTACTTGAAATAACAAGTGTTAAACATCAAAATCTGATCAGCTTCCCACTTGAGTTAGAGTCATCCAACACTATATGAATCCTTGGAGGTGTGGTTTCAACCAAATCCTTGAAGTTGTGATGATGGAAATGATTCTTCTATAATCTGTTGATTTTCAGCAATAAGAAAAACTGTAAAATATCAAAAAACATGAAGAGGAAGAAAGGGAATAGGGACCTTTAACCCAAGGAGAGGGAGTGGCCTCCACCACCAGCGTTAAACTAGGTGGAGACCTAGACTCATTCCAGGGTTTTGGATTTCTTCAATTTGCGACAAAGCAAAAGGGAGAAGAAAGAGCACAAGCTGTGAGGAATTTTTCAATATTATTCTATAAAATTCTTGGCTGGTCGTGAGCTCTATAAATAAAATCCCACGGTCAGGTTTTTACATAAAATAAAAACTTGACACTAATAACCCCCTCAATTATTTCATCCTTACACAAATACCCTCAAACTACTAATAATAACAAAAATACCCCTAAATAGTACCTACAGACTAAAATATCCTCACCAACATGTGTGCCCCTCCAACAAGAGACAAAAAAGACATAAAATAAATAAAAGACAATTAAAGTAGCTGTGAGTATGAGCTAATCATCACCTCAGTCATGATGTTCGCATAAAAGACCCACCATTTTTTTCGAAGAGACAAGGTGTAACTATATGGTTTTCTCTCCAAAGCTTTCGTACAAGTTTAATTAAGAGTTTGTGAAGCTCTCACATGACTTTGGCAAGGATTTACCTATAGAAACATGCACAAAGTCAAAGGCCAACACAAATTTAACTCATACGTACAAGGGCTCACAAATTGGCTTTGATTACGCAAAGTATTTGACTTAGGATTCAAGCATTCAAGATGTGCAAGCCAATGGGGTTTAATCCTTTATTTATAGTGAAAAATCTACTTTTTGAAAACCCCCCAACGTCTTTTTTCCAATAGTAAAAAAACTAGCCGTTTGGAAAAAATTTCATATATACATATTCATTTTTCATGCCTTGGGATCCATCCTAGAACACCTGGGATTGATCCTGGGTGTTTTTGAGTGAAATCTAAGGTTTTGACATTCTAGGATTGATCTTGAAAATCCTGGGATTGATCGTATAATTTTTAGGATCGATCACAAACTTTCTGTTAGACCATTATTTAATAGAGTTCGTCGAGCCGATTGTTTTGAGTACTTAACGGGGCCAGAGTGGACATCTGAATAAAAAATTATGGTCATGTTATGTTTAGGTCATTTCAAGTTTATTTTAAACCAATTTTGATCTTTCAATGGTCAAATTATTGTGGGACCTTCTTAAGGTTTAGGCAACTCATTTCTAGGCCATTCTAGGTCCACCTATGGTCAAATTCACACCCATTTACCAATCTTTACCTTTTGAGTTTACTTTTGGAATTCATTGTTGACTTCTTGAAATGACTTTGTACTGGAGCTTGAGACATCTTGAGTTCTTCAATGAGGCTTGTCTCTTAATGCTTGTGATTTTTTGGGCTTCTTGACTTGAAGTTTCTTCCTCTTTGACTTGGATTTACATAACTTATAAATTTACAAATACAATCTTTGTAAGACCAAGTACATGACCACAACATGCATGTACTTACACAAGTTTTGGAATGGATTGACGATACATAGTTTATACCTAACAATTCTATGGGAAACATTCTCTTCAATCTCTCCCTCTTTTTAGATGATTGAACTACGATTACAAAATTGTTGTTGGGTATCTCTTGATCATCAATTTTAATTATTCGTTTTCACTTCCATTTTTTCTGATGTTTCCTCTTTTTTACTCCATTTTTTTCAAAGTTGCACTCCATATATTTTGTTTTGGTATGGCTTATCTTGAGCATTTGATTTCAAAACATCCCTCCATGGTTTTAACTAGGCATTTACCCCCTCTCAATCTTATCAATTAAAACAATTTTATCAACAAACAACATACACCATGGGACCTCTTATATTGGTCAACTCATCCATAACAAATGCAAAGAGATACGGGATCATTGCTAAATCCTAGTGTAAACCTTAGGTGATCGGGAACTTGTTTGTCTCACCCCCTAGTCCTTCTAACATTAGTTTTGTTTCATCATAGGTATCCTTAATTATGTCAATATATCTAATTGAGACCTCTTTCAAGATTTCATGAAATGATCTCTATGGAGCCTATCATACTCTTTCTCTAAAGTCAATAAAGAGCATGTATAGAACTTTCTTCTTATCTCTAAACTGTTATCAATTTCTTACTTAGCAAAGTATGTGGAATAATTCAAATCGATTTTTGATACTTTTGATTCACGTATTAGACCATGCTTAATTACTCCCAAAATTTCATAATGTCTCATAAGCTTGATCATACAATAATTGGTGCAAATCTAAATATCTTCCTTATCAATCTCAACGATGCTTTTCCTTTACTCATCTGATAATTTCTTAGTTCTAATAAAACAATTGAACAATGTAGTGAAACAAGATGATTCATCATCTTTTATGTGTTTCCAAATTTGAATTGGGATACCATCTAGTCCAAGAAAGAAGGATTACTGGGAGAGGATCTCCTCTACAACCCCTTCCGCTCCCTCTATCTCTAGTTAAGACCACGGGTATGTCTATAAATGGGAGGGGGAGGGGGGGATAAAGGGTTTGGGTGTGGGAATTGGAGAGGACTAGAGGATTTTAAAGAAGAAAGGGTTAGGAGGATTTTCTGCAATTTTCTTTTTCTCTTTCGTTTATATTCTTGAAAAGGGAAGTTAGAACAAAAAAAATTATTAAAAATTCAACATTTTGCTTTAAAACAAATATGCATCTCCATTATAAGACTTAGAAAAATGGGTTGCCATTTTGATACTAGTGTGTGTGAATCCCTTGAGTAATGCAAGGATCTTCAAAGGTGAGAGCAACACAACCTTCTAATGTAGTAGACAGGATCCTAGCCTATTTGTTCTCTTGGACTTGTAAGAGTTTTGAGGGAGCCTGATTTTATCAGTTTGTTTTTGGTTGGGACACTATTGTATGTAATCTTGTCTATTGCTTGATGTAGACATCCAAGCTGAAGTGGGACCCACACGTGTGATCCTTGTGGTAGCCAGTGGGGGACGTATAGAACATCTTAGATTTGATTTAATTTGTATTTTATTAGGATTTAATGTTATGAATTATCTTTTATTTCTTTTGAATTTATTTTAGAGTCCTTATGTAGTTAGAGTATTCAAATCAAAGTTGTAATTCCGTTTTTCCTCTTTAGGCTATATTTTGGAAGGTCAAAACTCATCCGTTTGGGCTGATTTTGGTGACATTTGAAAGGTATTTAGATACTTTTCCAATGAGACCAAGATCTTGAGAATCTGATGTGATTTAAGAGAGTTATTGCTAAAATACTTGCAAGTGTCAGTCAAAACCGGGATTTAGTATTTTATTTTTTTAGCTGGTCTAGTTAAAGTGGGATTTGGAAAGATTGGCCTGTAAAGTCTATATATATGCTTGTAACCCACAACTTTAGAAAAAAAATTGATGAATAAAGAATTTTTTTGCTTTCTAGCTCTTGGCTAGTGTATCCTTCTTTTGTGAAATCTAAAAACCAAGACTGGTTTTCCTTAAAGGTGGATTCCTTGGGTTTATTCGAGCTTAGTGGAGGTTGAAATCCCCCATTTTGGGTTTAGAAAAGCTTCAAATCAGGTCTTTATCTTTTCCTTTTTCTTTTTTCTTGTTCTCACTACATCACTTTGGGTTTTATTGATATTCTTGGCTGTCATTATATAGCAACTTTGGTATCATCTCGATTGTGTCGCATCACTGCCCATTGTCTCTCTAAGCTTTATTGCTCATGCAGCCTTATAAGCATCTACTTCCATTTATGAAATTCATACTTTCACTATCAATATCTATCTATCGATCTACACACACACACACGTTTATGATACTTTATCCATGATGCTGTCATTTGGTCAACTTGGCTTGACCTGGCAGCTGAACCTTTGACCTGACCTTGCCACTTTCCTATTTGATGTCCAAGTTGGTTTTGATAACATTGTTTCCAACACATCTGTTTCTTCAGAGATGCCAATGTGGTAGCCATTCGTGAGAAGGGATTTCAAATGCATTCGTCTTTGTTTGGCAGCACTTGCACTTCTAGCCAGATGGAAAAGGAGATTTCCAAGGGTAGTCAGCCTTTGAAAGGTTTATTTTTGTTATGTTGAAGCTAATGATCCCCTTGAGACACAATCTGGAGTGTTGTTGGAGCGATTTCAAGCTTCTGTTAACTCACTACTGATACCGTATAGGATAGTTTATGGTCCGTCCTTTCTTTCTCTTGGAATATCTTACCATAATCTTCAATCTCCCGAAAAAAAAAAAAGAGAAGAGCAAGAGCAAATTGTGGCTACCATTTAATTGTCATTATTTTGGTCAGTCAGAGTGATGCAGATATCATCATCGAGACGCTTTCATATATGCATCCACACAAGAAGGCCAGTATTTTAGATGGGTTATTTTAAGTATTTTAGGGTCTAGGGAGTTATTTGTAATAAGACAAATTGTCAAGGGGTTTTTATGTTATTTTAATTTGGGGGATCTCGTTGTAATAAGACTAAAATTATCCATGATTAATGGTAGGAAAGGGTGGGATGGCAGCAGCTAATTTTTCTCTCTTTTGTGGTTTTGAAAAATCAGCCAATGGGTCCCACACAATGTGCTGGTCATCCAACTAAGAAGTGAGAATCTTTTGGACTCTCCAAAGTCAACAAAAGGGGCCCATAACCAACCTGGTCGACTAGTCCTCTTATTGGAAGTATCTAGTAGTTTAGTTTTTAGGGAAGCTTTGATATTTAGAAGTTTTAGATTTTAGGCAACTTGGTTTTTAGTAGTTTGGGTTTTTAGGTAAGTCTTGGGCCTCAAGTTGAGGACCTTCTATTCTAGGAGTTTCTATATTTTTGAGAATGTAAACCTATATATTAGGCATCACATGTTGGACATGTACAAGACATCTTATGATAAATAAAATTAAAAGTAATTTGAGAAGTTCCCAAGTGGCTGTGCACCCCCCCTTACTTGTTTCTCTCTCTTGTCATAGGTAGAGTCTACGACTCCTCCTTTTCCTCTCTCTCTTTTATTCTCTTTTTCTTCCTAATTTCTCTCCCTCTCTTTCTCTCTCTTTCTTCTGCACCACGACATCACCTTCTTCTCCATTAGTCCTCTTCTTCTCCTTCCTATCTTAATTCTTTGCTGCACTAGAGAATCAAGCTGCTAGAAATTTTCATGTGGTGGCACTGCAGGAATAAGATTTAACGGCTGGTGTAAATCTGCCTAGCCGCAGACTCTATATCTCTAGGTTTTCTCTTGAATCTATCAGGTAATATCATCTAATCTCTTCCTTAATACATCCTGGAAATTCCATTCACACTTCTCTATCAATTTTTGTTATTAGATTAGTCTTATTAGCCCTTTTCTGTCATTCAATATAACAGATTTTGAAACAGTGAAATTGTCCATCTTTATCTAACCCTGTTCCTTGATTCCTTTTCATGGTGTGGGTTTCCTAACAGAGCCCTATCAAGGCTCCCAATTACCCATCAAAAGCCCCTTGATTTCTGTGATTAATTAGAGATTTTCTTCAAATCTGGTTTAGGGTTTTACCATTAAAGTGTTCATTGATTGTTCTTTTATGATTTGATTCATCTAACCTCCCCATAAATACATGAAATTTTGAGCATTGCCCCTTTTATAAGTCAGAATCACCCTCTAAAATCTGAGAATTTTCTGATGCATGTCAATGGCATTTTGGTAATTTCACTATTTGTCCAGAAATACCCCTAGACTGAAATTTGCAGAATTTTATCTTTGTGCTAACCCATACAGCCTATGTACTTTCTCTATGCATCTTACATCACAGAGAAAGTATGTCCTGTTCAGAGAGAAGTAAACAGATAACATGGTTATAATCATCTGATTGGGTCGATTTTATTAGTCTAGGAGATCTTGTCAAGACATATTGAAAGGTGGGTCCTGATACCATTGTGCATTTGCCACATGTAAGAGATTGGTGAGAATACATGATTTTCCATCCTTTATGGATACTGATGCAGCATGCATGTAGGGTGTGAAGTGTGTGCTTGGAGATCAAGTTTAGATAACAAGAAGTGTAAAAAATAAAAGCAAGATTCCTATTTATGCCATGTGACGAGAGCATCAACAAAGTTATACTAAGCATGCGAAAATAAGTCAATAAAATACGAATGAAATAAGACTAAGCCTAAACTTAAATCAATCGAAAGATACGGGAAAATCAGCACTAAGTTTAATGTGAAAGACTATGGGACAATAGGGGACACGAAATCTGGTCACACCAGATTTTTTTCAGCTTACCTGTATTGTGCACTCACCCAACTTGGTTCATTGGTTCGGTTGGACCAAAATTGGGTTTTTGGAAAAAAAACCCTTCTAGCGGTAGAATGAATCAGCCGTGAGAGCAGAAAACACCAAACTTGTTGCCACCGCTTCAAAACTCTTCCAAACGCTTCTAAATCTCATAAACATACCCCTTTCGATGATTCCTATTGGAATATACCAACAAAACTTGCAAAATAGCCCTAGAAAATTCAAGAAAAATCACTGATTTTGTGGCTATACAAGTATTTCGCCCAGACAGACTTTCCGGCGAGATTTCGGCTTCTTGGCGATCAAAAAACGTCAGAAGCTAGTACCTTTTTATTCATCTTCAAGTCAGGAACGCGTTGCAACTGACGGATCTTGAAAACTCCAAGTAACGAATCGTCAGTAATGAAATCTTTGAGCAGCGGTAAAGTTGGTGAAAAGAAAATTTTACATGAAAATTTATAAAAAAAATAGAAAAATGAAGAAAGACGAAGAATAAAATATTTTTAACCCAAAAGGAAGGAGCTGGCTTCCACCACCACTATTAAACTTGGTGGAAACCAAATCCCTTTCCAGGGTTTTGGACTTCAAGTCTTCACATCCAAGGGTTAAGAAGAAGAGAACACTAAAATTCAAACTGGATTTATTCTAATCATAAGAAGCTTAGGCCTGTGGGTGTCTTAAATAGACTCTCACACCTAGGGCTATTACAAGTTAGGTCCATATATCCAAAATACCCTAAACTAAGAAAAAGACAAAAATCCCTTATTAGACAAATATGGACTAAAATACCTTCACTAAATGTACCCCTTACAAGCATGGTTTTAAAACTTGGTCGATTCTGAGTTGGATTGGCCGATTCAACTTGGAATCAGTCGGGACCGGTCC
>JAOXJP010092128.1:0-14642 GCA_025762735.1 Platanus orientalis | reverse complement strand
TTTTCTATAAAATGAAATGACTAATGTTATCAAGCACAAATCGGTGCAAATCTGAATGAGTTCATTACAAACCATCCTATTATGGCTACAAAAGCCTTGGGAAACTCAAATGAAATGATTACATTACAGGTGGCTGCCAAACACAGCCTTAGTCCATTCTTTTTTTATCTGTTCCATTTTCATTTATAAATATTTTGGTTAAGCAATAAATGAAGATGTCATGACATTTAGATAAACAAAAGAGACTTGATCTGCCTTTTCTAAGGATCAAGGGGTACACCTGAATCTGGAAATAAGATAGTTGTTACTTCTTGAGTCTTAACTAATCTGTAGGGGATCTGGAATATTAGAGGCTTAGGACGTAGAGTAACAAAAGAAAATGAGAAGGATAATAGAACAACACTGGGTTGAATATATTTAAAATTCCGTATCTCTTATATCATATTCTGCTCCTATTTTAATAAAATCAGTCGTTTCTCACCAAAGTAAATATATAACTTCCTAAGAACACCAGTAGATTGAGTTTCAAATGGTTTCCATGTTGGGTGCAGAGGAATCCAGTAGTGAGAAGGGTGCATAAAAGATTGGTAGGGTGGAAAAGAATGTACCTCTTAAAAGGTGGAAAAATGACTTTAATTAAATTAGTCCTTGCTAGCTTGCTAACTTCATGTCTCTTTTTGCCATTCTGGAGATGGTGGCTAATGAGATAGAAAAATGTCAATGATCTTTCCTTTGGAGTAAAGGAAAAGATCCAAAGGGGATGAACTTAGCAGCCTGGGTGGAAGTTTGTCAACCAAAAGAAAGATGAGGGATTGGAATTAGGCAGCTGAAGGAGGTTTATAAAGCTTTGTTGTCCAAATGGCTTTGGAAATTTGTGGAGGATTGCAGTAGTCTTTGGAAGCAAGTGATTATGGAAAAATATGGAATGGTAAACTTATGGGAAATAAGGAGACCAATGACTTCTTATTGATGCGGACATTAGAGCCATGTGGGACCTACACATGGTCTTGGTGGGTTCCACATGAGTGGACACATGGAAGACAAATGCTTGGATCTCAAGAGAAAAGTTTTTGTTGCTGATTTCAGTCTATTAGAGTAGCTTTATTGTATTAGCTAATGATTTATGAATTATTAGAGTTAGGACATAAGTGGTATTATTATTTTTGATTTGGGCAATTTTGAAAAGTGTAATGTAATTCAAATTGAAGAGTGGTCGACAGCCTAGGGGAGAGCCACAGGTTTTGGCTGATTTTGTTTATGTTTCTTTTTATTAAGTCTTAGGCTATACTTGGTTGCAAGTTAAATAGGGGAAAGTGAAGTTGAGTATTGGAAAACTGTATGGAATTGGTCAAAATCCAAATGAGGTGGGAGTTTGGTTAGAATAGGAAAAAGTAGCATGGAAAAGATAACTTTCCAACTCAAGTTTTCCAGTATCTTTAAATAGCTTTAGCCAAAATCCAACCAAATTGGTTGGATTTTGGAACAAGAAACCGAGCAACTTTGGAATAGCTAGAATATAGCTGTTGGGAGTCCCTGCTCCATTTTTTCTCTCTCTCTCCTCAACGATTTGCAGTCATTCTTGTCTTTCCCTCGATGCAGGTTTTTTGGGTAGGTTTCACTGTTTGATCTGGATTTGTTTCTTAGGTTAAGAAGGAAGAGAAGAGGATCACGTACTATAAACATATGGGTGAGGAGTGAAGGATGATAAACATTTCGGTGTCAGAAAAACTTTTGTGCCTATTGCAAACTCAGTAGAATCATATGACAGGGCATATAAATTGATCATGGCAGGTTTTGGTGATAAGATTTTGTATTATTGTAACAAATGGCAATAGTGACTGAACCTTGGTTTCCTTCCTCTTCACGCAATAACAAAAAGTAGAAAGCCCAAGTGTTAAAATGTTGATTATGATATTTCCCTTCTCACCCACCATTCTTAACCTAAACATGGTCATCGGATTTTCAAAGCCTTCTTCTTTGTCTCCGGTGGCGTTATGTAATGTAGGTACATTATTATTGGTTGCGATTTATATAACCATTTGGAAATGTTGATTATTCTGTATTGTGTTGATGATTGAACAAATTTAGAGTTGTCACCATATTGGTGTGGGTTTTACTGGTCAAAGAGTTATCAAGTACCGGGTGGATAGTGAAGGAGGATGGATACACATTCCAAGGTGGAAACAGAGGGTCATAGCTGCTGAGTAGATATCTTCTATTCCGCATAGACTAAGAGGCCTACATTTGGGAATCTCTTATTAGCTCAAGAAGAAGTGCGTATTGCATACAATCATAAGGAAACAGTCAATAGGTTTTTGGATAGAAGAAGTTTTCATTCACATAGATCCTTTTGAAGTGGCATCTACCTCCAACCTATTTTTGTCTCCTCGGAGGATAGTGTTTTTGTCTTGGTAAGGTCTTGCATGGTCTTAATCAGCCATCAAGGAAACAAGGTTCAAGAAGCTCAGAGAGTATTGCATGCTGGATTTACTTCATTATTTATGCATTTTTTTTAAAGATGTGTCTGTTATTGTTCTCTTGACTGTAATAACATTAACTTTTTAATTGTGTGGAAAAATAAAATGGTTTCATTCCAAATGACAACCAAATACATGGTAGGTTTATGTAGAAATCTAATTCTGCTTAAACTCTAGATGGAGAGCCATAAGAAAGTCAAGAGTCACAGATGAATTTTGCCTAACTTTGAATGTCTTAGCAGAAAACCTGCGGAACAGTCCTGTTATTCACAATTCCGTCAGTTAGTTTGGTATTGAGGATCAACTACTTGCAGAAAACTCACTAGGCAAATATTAAAAAAGAAGTGCATTTGTTGGCTTTTTTTGTGGTCTGCACCATCTTTGTCATTGTGCTCTATCTTATTTTATTTATTTTGGTGTTCTTGGGCATCTGATTATATACTTGGACAAGGTGAAGAAACTCAAGAAAGTAACGGGCAAACCCAGTTGGATTTTCAAGCTTGTTTTTTTAAATACTTTCATAACAACCAAACAATATTTTCTTACATTTTCTTACTTTATTCTAAAGCAACCAAACAACAATTGGAAAGCATAACTTCACTTTACTTACTTTCTAACAATTAACTTCACTTCATTTTCTCATATTTTACTTGCATCCAAGCACAATCTTAGAAAAGTGTTAGCAAGTGTCCTATTTAGCATGGGTTTCTATTTTTGTTTTGTTTTGTTTTGTTTTTAATTGTTTTGGTCTTTAAAAGAGAGGTAGCCCTAGCGGAATGCACAATGATAGTTTGAAATAAATTTTTTCTGTTTGCTCTCACGAGTGGGACTGCTTCCTTTTCAAGCTTTAGGCCTTAGCTTGAAAACCCAGGTAGGGATTACCAGGGTCATGGGTAGGGATTACTCACACATGGTGCCTTCTACTTCTTCTTTATCATCATCATCTTCTTCTTATTTTCTCCTTGCTACTTACTGCCCAACCTGAAACCCAATCATCCGCCCACTTGTTTTCTTGTTCTCTCTTCATTAACCCTAAACTCCATCACCCATACTGTACATCCATTCACTTTAAGTTCCTCCATCAAAACTTACATCCATTACATCCCATACCTGCTTCCTTTCACCAAATCCTTTTCCAAATTCAATCTTTCCAAGAAAAATTGAAAACCAGTAAACTATTAAGACCTGCGGCCACCCTAGTTGGTGTTTCTCTTCTTGATTTCTGAAGATAAGTGAAGATCTCCTTGGTTGAGCACTTGCAGCAGTAGCAGTCCATACTGGGTTTGATAATTTCTTAATTTCTTGGAAGACATCTAATCTAATAAGATTGTAGCTGTTGTCCTGGAGCATTTGACTGCCTGTAAGGTGGTACTTTATCAAATTATACCAATCTGACTGAAGAAAATCAGATTAGAGGACTTGGGTGCTGTTTTGGTATATTACATCATCAGGTTCAATTCCTTACATTGTTCTTATTGTGGACTGTGGAACATCTCTTCTGCAGTATTTTATTCATCAATTTTGATATCTGATCTGAGCCCTATTACCCTTCTAAATTCTGCATCAGAAGATTGAAAGTGTGACCCTATAACCTGCTACCTAATCTGTCCCCCTTAGGCCTACAAGCACCTTGCTGCCCAAGTACTGCTAGTCCCTAGAACAGCCTCTGTTCAGCATAACTTTATTTTAAATAGCCAGCTGTCCATTCTACCACTCTATCCCAATTAGCCCTTGCTTGGCCCCAACTTAAACCACATAGACCCTTTGTTTATTCACTGTTTCGGTCCTAAACAAAACCTAATTAGACTTTGCTTGACCTCAGATTTTCTCTCTTGGAACTAACCTAACTTATTCCCAATAGCTTTGTACCCCACCTGTGTTCACCCTTGTTTGCTTTAGTTCTTGAGTGGTGTCCTTGGGTGGTTCTGCATCACTTATGGCGTAATTTGTTGGAAAGGGATTATGAACCAGTTTGAAAACTATAGAAAAGTGGTCCAGATTGATGTAGGGAATGGTTTGAACTTTTCTTTCTGGAATGATAAATGGTGCACTGACCGGCCCCTCATGTTGGAAGCCCCTCTTATTTTTTCCCTTGCCAGGAACCAAGATTCTCGGGTAGCTGATGATTGGGAGTGGTTTGAAGAGTTATGAAGTTGGAATATCATCCTCCGGAGAAAGTTGAATGATTGGGAAGTTGAGTAAATGCTCATCTTTATGGGCTAGTAAATGCCTCTACTCCAAAAGGGACAAGATTGATGCTCGTAAATGGATCCTTAGTAAAAATGGGATTTGGGCCATCAAGGCTCCTCAAAGGTTCTTTTCTTTATGTGCAAGCTTGTAAGGATCGATTACCCATCATTGACAATCTTCATAAGAGGGGTATGATCCTCATAAATGGCTGCCTGCTTTGCTATAATGAGGAAGAATCAGTAAACCACATCTTCATCCAATGTCTGTTTTCCATGGAAGTATGGTATGAAGATTTTAGGGATGTGTGGATGTAGTGGGTTTTTCCAAAAAGTTTTCTGGAGCTTTTCCTTGGATGGTATAATAGGGAAAGTGCCAAAGAAAATGAGAGTGATCTGGGCTATGGTGCTTTCAGTGATTGCTTGGTCTATTTGGATGGAAAGAAACCAAAGAATTTTTCAGAACCATAGGGAACTGGCATATATTGTGTATAGAAGAGCTAAAGATCGTTTTTTTTTTTTGGGTTGTAAAGTGTAAAGAGTTTGGGGATTACTTCTTTTGTAGATATAAAGAAAGGGCAGGGAAAAGTGTTTAAAGATTCCTCCATTTTGTAACTGTGGCTGTTAGTTTTTGGTGATGCCTTATCCCCTTTATGAATTCTTCTTTTATAAAAAAGAAAGGTATGTAGGCTCTTGTTCAAAGGCTTATGATATGAGAGAAGTTGTTGAGGGGGAGATGGCTTTTGTTGTTGGGTAATCTCATCCAGCTTTTGGTGGCAATGGGCTCTGTCACATGAAATGGGTGTATTCCTGAAAGATGTTTGGCCAAATGAGAGGTTTCCTATGACATTTCTTGAAAGACTGAATGGATACTTATCAAGATGGCTGCAGGGTGGAGATGATGACAATGATGATGTCAGGAACATATTGAGGCAGATGATGACTTCTGTGAGAACTGAGATCCTGGGTATGAGGGGGGACTGGAAGTGATAAGGTTTTCACAGTGATGGATGTGATGAGGATGATGAGCATGAAGAGGAGGATGGTGACAATGATTATTATAATGATGGGGTAGATAGGAGTATGAGTATCCTCTCAATGATCATATAGATCAGATCTCTCTGCTTATTGGTGAGCTTCCATGAAAGTTCCTACTACTATGAGTAGACATAGTGCCAAAACTATGTCTCTGATACCAAATCTGATGCAGAACCGAAGGGATAATAATCTTATTTTCCTTTTCAGGTATTAGGGATAGATCAAAGGTTTATTGGAAGGTTAAAGCTGCTATAATTAGCATGAGAACGAATGCTTCCCAGGCACTGAGTAAAATGAGTAGGTAAGTAATGGTAGTTTCTTTTGTTAATTTTTCCTTCTATAGGAACTGGGATACGGGGGCTAAGGTCAGATTGTCTGTCACCAAGGAGTAGGGAACCTTTTTGGACTTTTTTTTTTCAATTTCCCCACATTTTCTTACTTTTTTTTCAGTCAATAATCAATATGTTATGCATATGCTCTATCTAAATTTTACTTGACTGAAATAGGCAGAAAGTCGGACTAATTATTTTGGAAGCTCTGAACTGTATTGTAGCCGTCAATGCATGATTACAAACTTAAGGTTCTTAGTTTTTCTTTAGATTCCCAGACCTGGCATTAGAGAATTTTCATTCAAGAACAAGTACTTTGTTTAGTGTGTGACTCAGCAAAGACTGACACAAGTATGAGTTGGTACCTACTCGGACGAATCATTGGAACATATATTTTTGTATGAGGTTCAATGTGATTTGGTTTGCATCATTAGCCCTTTCCAAGCAAGATGACTCGGGCTAGATGTATCTGGTTCTCTGGAGTTCAACCTTTGTTGTCTTTGCTGAAATGTTTTTGCCACCTTAGTGCCTTCATAATCATTTTAGTGTCAGACAAGGACTCTTAGTTGTCTTCATCATCATTAAATGCATGTCAATCTTCTTCTTGGCATCACTTTTTATAAACCTTGTTGAGTGGACAACTTTTTGGCTTGTTAAAATCTGAAACTGAGCTAGCTAACCTCAAAAGTTTGGACCTGAGACATTGGAGAATTTTTCATATCTCTTGTGTCTTACACGAGACCTGGTATTGATCCATTTCTTCATCGATGACCTACAAAGCTTCCAAACAACTAACTATTGCCTATAAGAAAAAAAAAAAAAAGAGATATAGAATTGGTTTGGAATTCAGAAATGGTGAATCACTTGTCAGTGGTGCAATCCGTAGTTGAAGGGAACTTCTTCACCAGTAGGTGGGTATGTGCCACTAACTCAACTGGATGAAAGCCTAATCCAACTACTTGGGGTCGGCTACATGAATCCTGTTCTGTCATATCTTCCACCAAATTATAAGTCCTCAGGTCTAATGATTTTTTCTTATTGTGTTTGGGTTTTCTCTTCTTTTTGGTTTGTGTTTGCTTTGTTCGCCTTCCAGGTTGAGTGTTTTTGCTTCTTGATCCTTTTGATCTATTTACCATTCAAAAGAAAAAAAAGTCCTCAGGTCTTTTCTCACTACCTTGACCCACGTCCTTTTGTCTGTGTTTTTTAGCTGATATATACTTCATTGGAGCAAACGGGGTTAATGATCACTTTCCCCTTTTCCCTTTTTTGGTTAATTCAGAGTTCAATGTCTTTGTTTTCCCCCTTCATAACAGCTTTGGATGTCAGTAACCAATTCTTGATGCAGTCTAGTTTATCATTGTTTTTGTGAACCTCTGTTAGTAAATCACCATTTTAGAGTGAGGATGAATTAATATTCAAGTGGCATAGGTTTCTTCATATAGTGAAATTGGAAGATAGTAAGCTGCTCAATTTTGTTTTCAACATTCCTTGAATCTGCAGTGCAAAATGGAGCTTTTCTTTCACAAATTTTAAATGCTCCAAAATTCAAGTTTCCTTCACATCAATGGCTTCCTTCTCTTTTCAGTTTGTCAAGGGTTGTAGGTAAAATTTATGTTTCTTGAACTTTATATTTCTTTGTTTTCAGGCTTCACCCATTACTATTGGTGGTCGCCAAGCTTTTGTTGAGGAAAAGCGGACTTCTAGTTCTCGAGGCAAGTGTATACGAATCTGATTCATTATTGTCTTTATCTTGATTCATTAGTGTGTTTATCTTGAGGTTGCAATTACAGTGAAAGATCAGTACGTCCTTGCTCAGTTCTGATGGTGGAAATATTGTCCTTTCCCATAATGAATTGTCTACATACAGAAGCACCCATTTAATCAGTGTTATATAGTTCAAATCTCGAGCAGCAAGAGAAAAAAGAGGGTATGCTTGGATTTAAGGGAGGAGCCATCCTCATCATTTTGATGAAATGAGGAACATCTGGTCCACCGTTTGGCTTGCAAGGGGGAACAGGCCGACATAATGGTGCTTTTCACACCTATTCTGTAGAAAGATGTATCCCCAAAAATTAATAATTGTTCTCTACTAACTTGGAAAAAAGGTGGTCATTCAGGTGATTTTTTCCTTGACTATTTTGGGCTAAATGTGCCCTAGTTTTTAACCCTGAGTTGTCATGGTGGTTAGATAGTTTGCTTCCCACTTTGAGGTAATAGAGTTCTGACTGGTAGGCCTCTCAGACCAGTTTGCCCTTTTTATTTAAAGGGGAGATCATTTTTAGGGCAGTACTATTTGTAAGGACATTTACTTCCGGATTGTCACTTTTCACCAGCTTCTTTTACATGAGAAAGTGATTCATTCTTTTGCTGCAGTAAACAACAGAGGTCGGTTTCCATCTGGGAGGGGGAGCGGATTCAGGAACGATGGAGTGAGAGGGCGTGGAAACTATGGGAGTGGCAGGGGTTATGGCCGGAGTGATTTTAATAACAGGACTGAGTTTGGCAACAGGAATGGTAGTGGCAGGGAAAGATCTTTGAGTCGTGGCATTGATGGCGGATATCAGAGGGTTGATCATATGAGGAGTAATGGTGGTCGCATGAACCGTGCTGCTGGTGCACCCAGGGTGCCTGCTACTGCTTGAAGTCGTTCAGAAGGCATGTGGTGGACTGGTGGGTAGTTGAACATTGTTGGGGTTTCTCTTTTGAAGTTAGTGATTCGTCAGTTGGGTGGCTTGTGGATAGGCAGCCTAATTTCCTGCAGGTGTAGGACTTGCATCAGCTATTTTAAGAATTTTTTAAAAGGATTACCTTTCTGTCTATTCTTTTTGGGCATAAGTGGAAGTAGGTTGATGGTGCATGCCTAGTTGGCAGTTGTGCTTGTGTTATCACATCTAGTACCTAGTTGAGCCATTCTCTGCCCATTTTTAGGATTTTGTAGTTTTTTATAGTTTGTGGATATGATTGACTATTTAAGTCATGAGATTTTATTTTCTTTTTGGGATTGGATTAGAGGAATTGGGGGCTCGGAATGTATCGCAATTGGTGTTCTTTTTTCTAATTTTTGAGGGGAACAATTGAGTGTGATAAAATATGATGTCTTATTTGGATATTTTCATCATTCCCATTAGCTAAATTGTGGATGGCTTACTAGTTTGGGGTTTTCTGGCTTATCTATAATTTGCTGTATTTCGTAGTCAATGGTTTTCCTAGTTGTATTTTGTTTCTTGTGGCTTCTTTATTTCATGATTTCATTGGTTTCTAATTCTCTTAACTCTGAAACCCATTTTAGACAGGTTCTCAGCTGGTTTTCTCCCTTCTGTTTGGACATGTGAGTCTGAGATGCTGTATTTGGCGAAAAGTGTTATACATTGGCAAAGAGGTTACTAGTCAACATTTATAAGCCTGTCCAAGGAAAAGCCCTGAAGCTTCTGGGATAATGGTGACTTATTGGTGCCTTCCCTCTATGTGATGGAAGGTCCCTAATGAAAAGATAAAGTAACCCTGTTATTCTCTTGTGAAAGTTATTTTGAATATAGCAGGACATATTGGATTCTTACCGGAGGACCGGGAGAGTCCAATCAAGTATCTGGGCTGCCCAAATCATTTTCCAGGAAATTGGTGGCTCTAGAAGTGGATTGCTAATTGCTAGCTGACCGAGGGCTGAAACTTGTGTCCTGATGTAATAAACTGACCTCTCTCAAGTGATTTAGCCATATCACTATTTTATCGTAGGGTATTGACTACCTCGAATAGTCATAACTGAAGGTTTCTGTCACCAAGGTTCTAGCTGCGAATATGATGATCCAAGACTCAAGACTCTGTGGGCCATTTCTTGTATACTAACAAAGGAAATTGTTGATGGCTTCTACAATTTTTGGAAGCTTGTCTTCTTGAAGGAATGTTGAAGTGGCATGTTCTTACATGCCATTGCTCTGTGAATTGTTGAATTTGAATCTCGAGAAATGCCATGCAGATCATTCCTATGGTCCTCGCTTTCCCTCCCTTGCATTGGCAACAGTAGTGCAATCTCAGGTTTTTCTTTGCCACCGTTTCTTGGACTACTGGTTCCTGGATTAAAGAGGGTTGCAACAGCTAGATGGTAGGCATATAGCCGTACCCAAGCCAATTCAACATGAATTCTGAAAATTCGTTGTTTTGACTTATGCTAGGGCATTATTGGGAAGCGATGGTATTGTGTTATCTATCATCCCGTGTTGTAAGAAATGGGTAAGGGTTAGCATTCTCCGGAAGCGATGGCATTGTTTTATCATCATTCAGTGTAGAGAGAAAGGGAGCAAATGCTCCCTAGTTTGTCTATCCTCCCAAGTCCCAACACGGGCTGACATGTGATTTCTTTTCTTTTCTTTTCTTTTTTCTGTTGTTTTTTTTTTGTATTTTACAGTTTTAACCCTATACACCTTTTTTTTTTAGGTCTCTACTTTCTCATTTGAAAGCCGTGTTTACATTTTTAACCTATACTCCCTATCCTTTGTGTATGGGGACAGACAAATTTGGGAGCATAACATTAGCTCCTAGTGATCCCAGTGAGAAATGTGTAAGGGTTAGGTAAGGCATATCTTGAAAGCAATATACTATACTGGCACTAAGGATGGGGTAAGAATTCTCCCAAGATATGATGTGCCCTTTAAAAAACGCTTAAGGTCCACCCTACATCAGGGGCAGACACATTGATGCCGAAAAGTGAAAAGCACTCCCAATAAGTGTAAATCACTTGTTGGCGTTGATGTGTCTGCTCCTGATGCAGGGCTGACCTTAGGTGTTCTTTAAGGGGGTGCACCTCCGTAGCGGTAAGAATTTGACAAGGGTTCCAACACCATGGATGAGTCCAAGAAAAACAGTTAGTTTATAATAGTGATAGGTAAATAAGCAGGTAAAAAGACTAAATAAATAGGTAAAAAGCTAAAAAAATTGATAGCTATAAAATTTGGTACACGAATAATATGAGAAAAGACATAGGACTAGTAGTGAAATTTAATAGTCAACAAAGATGTTAAATGAACATGTGATGGAATAATATCACTTTAAGTTGTTTCAGAAAATAAGATAATTCTAGAAAAATATGGATGGATTAATTCACTAAATTCTTGTAAGAGAGATAATATTTATAGAATGCCACTTAAATGGATACATAGAAGAAGTGAGAGAAAAAAATGAGGTGGGAGAAGTAATATTAATATTTACAATGATGTATATGATCTTAAATAACAATTATTTACTTAAAATGAGAGAGAACATTTAATGACATGTAAAAGTAGATCAAACCTATATAAACTCTTTTCTCACTAAGAGGATAGAATGGTCAACATGTAAGGATTGTAGGGTTATCCTAAGAGCGAATCTAACCATAATATGGATTAGTTGTTTTAGATATTTGTACTAAGAGATAGAAGATAAATAACCATAAATAAGATGTTAATTGCTTAAGAACTAATTGCTAACATGAGAAATACTAGAGATATTTAAAGATAAATTGTTAAAGAAAGATAAATAGATGTTTTTTGAGGAAGAAACTAATTTCATGTAGAATGAAATGATCATCACATGTATTAAAAGAGTAGTGAAAGAAAAAGAAAAAAGTAGTGAAAAAATGCAAGTGAAAAGTGGCAATCATATAAGAAACTTGGTGGTGGAATGATGGACAACTATTAAAACTAAGAGAGTTTATGTTACAAGGATAGAAAAAATGTAAGGCCAAGGAAAATTTAAATGATATAAGTACTAAAATGAAGCCAGAAATAGTAACCATGGATAAATTTAAAGTATATGAAGACCTTTATTATAAGTTAGGTATTTAGGATGGTGATATGAGTATATACAAACTTGCAAGAAAGAGAGAAAATATAAAGACTAGGTCATATCTGATGTATTAAGAGTAGGACAAAGAAATTTAAGTAAAGGCCTAGGAGATTAAAGAAAGGTAGCATGGTTATTTAAAAAATCATTAAGGATCAAACAGATAATGTTGGTCTAGAGGGAATCAATAGTGCTGATAAGATTGGAGATCATAGGTACTTTTGTAGAACTAAGTTACCTGAAGTTGAAAAGTAATTAGAATGATTAAGGCAATAAGTCATTAAGACCATATGGTATTCCTAGTTTGGAAATGAATGTGATACAATCTTATCTTGGTTAAATATTTGTTCAATAAGATTTTGTTGGAACTAAGAAAATAGTGGATGAATGCAGAAAAAGTTTCATGGTGCCTATTTATATGAACACAAGAGAAATTAATAATTGCATAAAGTATGGTAATTTTAGGTTTACGATGTATGAAAACTGTAGGAGAAAGTGATTGAGCACAGATTGAAGATACTAGAGAATAAAAAATTACTTTGGATATGTGACTACGAGATTGATGGCTAAAGCTATGTTCAACTTAGGAGATTGATAGAAAAGTTTAGAGAAAAATATATAAAAAAAACCCTCGCATGTTCTTTGTGGCTTAAAGAAAACATATGACATGATACTTAAGAAAATTACTTGGTGGACTTTGTAAAAGGAGTCTCAAGTAGATATATTAACTAAGGATCTGAATGGTAAAATCATAACTAATATTGGAACAACTTAAAAAAAGATGTATGACTTTTTATCATAATAAGCTTATACTAGGGGTCAACGTTGAGCCTTTATCCATTTGAATTAGTTATCAATTGGATAACTAGGTCTACAAAAGAACATCCCAAGTCGTATGCTTTTTATCGATGATATGGTTTTGTTTGCCAAGAATAATTAGGTTGTAAATGCAAGTTTGAATTATGGAAGAATATTTTGGAACTAAATAGGTTTTAAGAGAAATTGAACTAAAAAAATGTATAGAACATAGTTCCAATAAAATTAGGGGTAGAAAAGAAGTAGTTAAAATTGGTAACTAACAAATACTCTAAACTCTATAATGACTATTTTATCTCAGTTTAATCATTCATACGAGTGAATGATTTAAGAGGATGTTGTTCACAGAAAGAGTATTGTATGCGAAGTAGATCAGGAAGTGCTATTAGAATGTTTTGTAATTGATGCATAAATAAATTGAAAAGAAAGTAACAACACATACATGGAAAAAGTGTAGTTGAGACGAGGATATTGGGATGGATTAATCATAAGACTAGAAATGATAGGTAAAAAATGAATACATCTCCAATGATGTTGGGGTAGTATTAATGGGTAACAATATGAGAGTCAATTAAGATGGTCTGGTCATGTGCAACAAAGATAAATGATTGTACCAATGTAAGTTGAAGAAGTTAAAAGGACAAGGGAATGCCAAAATTGTAGGGTATTCATAAATTTTGGCTAAGAGCTAATAAAGGTAGCCATATTATTTTCATAGCACAAGAAGTAACCTCAAAAGAGAATCTTTTACAAAAAGAAAGGATAATTAAAAAAATTGAAAAAGTCTTAGGAATCTTGAATGGTCTAGTTGTTAGCCTGTTGTCCAATCTCTTACCTCAAAATCATTCATAATATTGTTATTTTCTTCATAATCATTTATATTGTAATTATTGTTATTATCATTTTGTAGACACCCAAAATTTGTGCAAATTGCAAATAGGGGTTTACACCTTCACAATATATCCAAAAGCCATATGTGGGCCTCACACTCATAAAGTAAGCCCAATTGAAGGAACAAGTCCATTGGGCCTGGTCCCGGTTTCAAACAATAACCCATAAAACTACTAAGCCCACATATTTCAAGCCCATTAGCAAGCCTAAATAGTTTGTATCGGACCCACATGAGAGATTTGAATAAAATCAAATCTAGATTCTCTTGGGTAAAGAAGGAAGGTTATGCCACTCATAGAATACAAATAATTTCATAAATTGCACTTCTCTCCAGACAAGGAATGTGCAATCACTCTTTTAGACTAAAAGGGATAAGAGCATCCAATTAACACCCAATCAAGGGTTTGGACGATATTCTAACCCCAAGTCTATAATACCCCCTTTTCACATAAAGAAATGACCTTTGGCAAAAGACTTGAAGCAAAAAGCTCTAGAGAGAAGAAAATTCCTAAAATATCTCTAGAGCTCTCAAAAGGCTTAAAGACTCAAGGCATACTTTCCAGCCTCTCCATTAACCATAGTTCGTTGCTAGAGAGGAAAACTTCTTGCATCTCAGAAACACGTAACGAATCTGGCCCTAAAAGCAAGATTCACGATGTTTCTTTTATTTTCGGATCAAGCACGAAACCCCGAGAAGAAGTCAATTTTCCCACAATCAAGCACACCAACACTCAGATTCAAGAAACACGTCATCAGTCCCTTGGATCTCCGTTGACAAGAATCAGAGGTTTTACTTTTTTTTGTAAAAGAGTGTAAAAATTAAAGAGTTGTATTCATTCATTTATAAAAAATGTTTATTTATTGAATTTGTTACATATTTTTCATGTTGCAGATTTATGCACGAAATTTGTGTCTACAAATTTTTGGCACGCCTAATGAGACCCTCTTTCCTCTCATCTCTCAAGTCGATATTCAACCTCTACACAAAAGACTTGATGACGTCAAAGAAGAGCTCCACTGTTGTAGCTGACACTGCTATCATTGGAGGTGAGAAGAAAGCCTCTAGTAGCTCTGGCTCTTCTACCGCCGTC
>JAOXJP010092117.1:0-14643 GCA_025762735.1 Platanus orientalis | reverse complement strand
TCGATTGAGATGGTTTGGGCATGTGCAACGAAGACCAATGACTGCACCAGTGAGGCGGATTGAGACAATACAAGTTGGAGGTGCTAGAAAGACTAGATGAAGGCCAAAATTGACATAGTTGAAAATAGTAAAGAGGGACATGGCAACTTGTAATTTAATAGCAGATAAGACCTTAAACATAATATAATGACGGAACAGAATTCATGTAGCCAACCCCAAATAGTTGGGATAAGACTGTTTGTTGTTGTTGTTATGCTTGAACTCACTCAAGATTTAACTTGTTGGGTTTGTCAATCCAACCAACCGGAATCAACAGCCATGCATGTTGCAAGGATGGTAAATTAAAATTTTGTAAGAAAACCTAAATTACTAAAAGGCCCTTAGGAGGACCCAATAATCCTTTATATAGGTTCCATGATGCAAGGCTAATTTATGTAAAACAGTTTTCAAATTAAAAAGTAGGTACTCATTAAAATGGAGTATATAGGGTTAAAACGATAAAATTAAAATAAAAAAAAAATGTTCAAGTGAACATTTCCTCTCATCTATAAGAGGCACCAAATTAAAAAAAACCAGCCTGTGGTACGAGGACATGGTAGGACATACAAAATCCTGAACAGAACATTTGCTCCCATATTGATTAGACTTTAGTGTCTTCTCAAATACATCCCATGAGACAACATGTCCAAGTAGCTCTAATGCTAGTTGTATGAGAACATACAAAGGAGAAAGAAAGGTTAATCCAACCAATGGGTTCTTAACACCAATTAAGAATAAAACCCAAATCGCATGGAATAAAGTCTAATGAAAAGCCCAAGAACATAATTGGAAAAGCAAAAGAGGTGGGCCCACTCTCAGGTCATATAAAGATCGGTTTGGATCTTATCCGGCCTCTTTATGACTTGTTTGGCCTGACACGCCAAGCAGGTCTTAACAGGCCACAAGAAGGGAGGACAAGATCCAAACCGCTAATAAGGACGTACTCTTAAAGACATTGAAAGGGAAGAAATAAGCATCATCCTATTAAAGAATTTCGACTACCACAAATGTAGATGTATTTAACTGAAGTTAGCATTTCAAATCTCAAGGATGAAAAGTCACACCCACATTTGTAGCTGTGATAGGATCGTTCAAACTGTAGAGGATTTTTGAACTGTAAACGATCAGGACTCTTAACAACCATTAACGTACAGGTTTTACACCCGGATCCAGAACCAAAAACAACACTATCAACCCAATCTGAATCAGTATCCTTCATTATATCCAACTGCCTTACTTGTTGCCCCTTGGCTTCTGTGCAAACAAAATTCATGTACAATGCATGTGCATGAACTTGGGAGTGCTTGGATCAGCACCAGAAAGTAATAAACACGTGTCCCAAAAAGTATGAATCAGTTTTTGTACTGATGCAAGCACTGCCAGGTGCCTGCACACACATTGTGCAAGGATTCTGCACACACAAAAGCCAAGCCGTACTTGTTGGTATGATCAATCCTCTTCGACAGCTAGAATATAAAAAGAAACCTTCTTTCTCTTGACATTGCCAAGTATAGACGAACCATATCCTGTGCACCGAGCTAGTCGGTGTGTCAAAGAATACCAAGACACAAGGGGGGTGGGGCCATACACTTTTTACATGAGAAATGGTACAACCCACTTAACATCCAACATCTCCAAATACTTTCCTCATAAGCTAGCTACTGAGAAGCAAACAACACCTCCAAACACTTTCCTCATAAAGCAAGGAAATGGTACAACCCGCTTAGCATCCAGCTCACACTCTTAACAGCCGACATCTTAGGAGTCCATCAGCATGGAATCCTGGAATAACATAATAGAAAGGACCTTCTAAGATGGTTGATAATGTCACAATACTGAAAAAATGCGGTTGAAGAGAACGACCTTTAATGAATTAGTTGGAGCAACAAGACTAGTTTGTGGAGTCCAACTATGGTCCTTTCCAACCCACTTGGGTTAAATCCACAAGTGGACCTATGCAACAGGGAGTAATTGACCATACAATGACTCACAGCGCTACACATGTCACCCTCCAAGGATCCGTCACTTCCCTCGCAACGTACAACTTCAAAACATGATTGCGGATACTATTTACCGTCAATACAGTGGTACACCACAATTCTCTTTGATTGTGCCAAACAATATACCAAATGCATCGATGCCGATGGGTTACCAACCCTCAAATTTTCAATAATTCAAAGGGAATGACAATTCGAAATAGCATATTTACTACTTGACATACAATGATACCAAAACCAGAGTTGACCTTGTTATCAAGCAGCTCATGTGCAAGGAAATGCATTTGATTGGTACATAAATTAGGAGCTTGATTTCATCAACAACTGAGAGCAATTCGAGAAATAATTCATAAACCAATTCTACAGTATTTGCCATAAAGAGAGCATGGTCAAACTCATTACCATGCATCAACAAAGAGGTGAGCCAAAAATAAAAAAATAAAAAATCTACATCACCCAATAGAAAAGCCTGTGTCTCGGTGACATGGGTCACTTTTCTGAGACTTCCGACGTCAAAACGTGTCGTCAAAGGTATGCATTAAGGGCTACACTATATGGGAATAAGATCCAGCCCCGAATGCTCAAGAAGCTAGCAGCCCTAGTTCACAACATAGAATCTAGCATTGTAGCCAATAGAGCCCAAAAACCTAGTGTCCAAAACCTGTGCTTGGAGAAGGATGAGAAAGCTCTATCAGAAGAAGATGGATCTGTTAACATCTACAAACAATCAATAATGGTCATTGCAGTCCCTATCAAATTATCAAAATGGAGAGAAGGGAAGCAAGATTTTCTCTTTAAAAAGCGTGACGAATGAGATCAAGCAACCTGAATGTCGAAACAAAAATCTAGGCAAAGGTCATCAAGCAACCTGATTTGCTAGCTCAAGCAAAGAGTAAAGACGAACAAGTTTAAATTATTCAAATAAGCAACCTAGACGATTTCAGCCAAGATTTTCAATAGTTGACAAAGCAAAATCAACAATTTAATAAAGCAAATACTTTTACCAAGCTATCCAAAGTCCCCCACATAATAAAATCTAACAACTTGCAAGAAGGGATGGATGCATGCCAATACACAGTTGCATGTGGTTGATAGTTTTAACAACGGCCATTATGGCTATCAAGAACACCATAATAATGCTGCTATTCTGTTTCTCTAGAAGTGTAAGAAATTTTAGGTCCATGCTTGCAAGGATCTTCTTCCAATATTGATGTAACAAACACAAAAGGAGCCTCCATTAGAGAGCATGGCTTAGGAGTTTTAATATCATTTTTATTGTATTTATTTATTTATTAAAACAAGTATATAATATAATTTAAATTAATTTTTTGGGGGGAGGGCCCACCACAATATTTTGCTATTGAGGTCCTCAAGCATTGCCCATGAGTTGCACTACTGTGCGGGCCTGGCACACCCCTACCAAAAAAAAGGATATAATATATTTAAAAAAATTAGCAATAGCATATTTAAGCAGGAAACAAAAATCTTTCTACATGATTTGTCCCCTAAGGATTTGGATTTGGTGAGACCACCTAAGGTCAGCTTAAGGTGAGAACACCGGTAGGGGCAAACACATCAGCACCAAAAAGTGAAAAACATCCCCAAAAAGTATAAATCACTTTTTCGGCACTGATGTATCAATCCTTAATGACATTCATACTTTAATCTGACTTTAGGGGTCTCACCAAATCTCGCCAAATCTAGATCCTTCACTAGTCATTCCTCCCCAGGATGATGTGGTACGCTCCTTAAAGATTGTCTGATGTGTCTGCTCCTGATGCAGGGCAGACCTTAGGCATTATTTAAGGGGGCGCACCAGATCTGCACCGTCTTTAGCCACATGGAGAAATGCTGTGTCCAATCAAGACCATCTAGCTAATAAGGGATCTCTAGATTGATTATGTGCTGAATGCCTCAATCCATGTATTGTACTGTTTCATTGCTTATATCAATTAAAGTCTCAATTTTATTTTAATAAAAATACCAAAAAGAGTAAAATTCCAAACCACTTGAGGAGAGGATTATGTGGCAAACACGTGGAATCCTTCTAGGCTTCCATTTAAACTTCCCCTTGTAAATTCTCATGCCATTTAAATCCTTATGTTAAGTAACTCGTCTAGGGTTTAGGGTTTAGGGTTTCGTAAAATAAAATGGAAAGGGTATCCGTAGTGTTATATCGACAAGAATGAATGGTCATGATCTACCACTAATAATCCTTATTGTGTAAGCAATCATAACCTTTCTATGGTTAAGAGAACCTCTTTCCAATGGGTTGCTTGTCATACGCAGGAGGGTGGAGGAAAAGCAAGAGAACTTGCAAACAGAAGGCAATGAGGCCCTCGTTTCCTTAGAAAATAAATTGGCTTAATTATTACTTAAACATGTTAATATTTAATTCAAAGTTTGTTTTAGTTTTGGTAAGGAATTTAGTTCAAAGTTGATCTTAACCAAAAAAAAAAACCTATGCATTCATTTTGACCACAAGATATAGGTTACGTATAGAGTTTTGGTTAATTTAAGAAATAAAAAATAAAAAAAAAAATACTCAGACAAAATTATAATCTTCAAAATTTTGTTGCACAAGTTTCTGCTGGTCATTTCCTTTTTTCAGTATGTTCTTTAAATGACCAAAGTAGCAAAACTAGATAACATGGACCATGTATGATCTATCCACAATGTTGTTACTGAATTTTTTTCGTAAGCTTGACCGATGATAAAAATTCCCATATTCATCCTCAATGATTTTGTTGTTAATGGTTAAGATGCTTATGAATGAAATGTAGATACAACTTACATTTATAAGATAGTCCTAAAAATCTAGTGTCATGTTTTTTTTTTTTTTTGAGGGGGAGGGGGTAATTGAAAATCTAGTGTCATTAAACACCCTCTTTTGGAGGGGCCAAGAGGTGGGTAAGCTTGATTTATTGCTCAAACATGAACTTTGCTTGATCATTAATTAGGTTTTTTTTTTTCTTCTTCTTTTGGTACAGATGATCTATAATTAGGTTTAAATATACCAACCTAACCTGAGGATTAAACAGCTAGGTTTAAAGATGGAGGTGCAATTGATTTGAGTTCATTATGGATCAAATATGATTGGATCAGAAAATGTCCACCAGCCCCACACCAGTATTAATTGGGTTGATATTGATCAAGAACATACGTCCCATGTTCATTTAAAATTCAAGTCATGGTCACCATTTGCTTGAATACCCAATGACTAATGAATAATGCTCAATCATACATCTGTCTTATAAACTCAATTTGCTAAATTCAATATTAAATTTAGAATCAATCTAAGCCCCTTTTCTAAGCCATTTTATTAACAATGGTTATCTCTTCAAGAAGTTGTAGTTTATGAAAATTTCCTTTATGGTAGAGGTGCAATTCCCTTCAATTGTGCCACGACTCAAATCCGGCGATTCCTATATTTGAAACAATACTTGGCTGTTTTTGGGGGATCAGTTTATGAACGCTTCCCTTAACAAACGCTCATCACTGCTCCTTGTCAGGAGCGGACACATCAGCATTGAAAAGTGATTTTCATTTTTTGGGGGGCTGCATATTCACTTTTCGGCGCTGATGTGCCCACCGCCTAACAAGGAGCAGTGGTTAGCATTTGTTAAGGTAAGCATTTTTTATCCATTCACTGTTTTTGGTGGGGTCACTTGGGGCCGCATAGTCGTCTACTGTCATGTCATAGGGAGGTACTCGCACAATTGGCTGGAGAGGCAGCCAATATCGTATAACAGCATAATGTTGTTGGGGGTTTAGACCCATGCCCTCTCTCTTGAGAGTGTCATGCTGCAACCACCCACATTCGGGGCATTAGCTCGATATAATACTTGATCATTAACCAAATTGACGATGGCCTCGGTATTCTTACATAATCTTATCCAATTTATTCATTAGAGTAAGTTGAAAAAAAAAAAAAAAATCAGCCTCGACTCTATCATCCCCTATTTTATGACTAATCTAGTCAACTTATGAGTTGGGGCGTATTGGTTTTGTAGTTAGAAAGCCATACAGTTTTTGAGGTTTCCTTTACGATTTTTGTTTTAAATTAAAAAATTTGCTTAGGGTGCGATTGAACGAATTAAGTGAGGTTAAGAGCCGACTCAAGGGCATTCCAATTACAAAAGGCTCTCTAATAACCAACAATCATGGTGGACATAGATCTTATTATTTATTAGAGAATGATATTTATAAATAGTATCTATTTTTATTCCTTCCATAACATTTCTGTAAATGATACAACATTGAATCTTTCTATTAAACATCATTTAAGTATAGATTTGGGAAAACTTTTAAGAGTAAAAAAAAATAAAAAATACTAGTGTTAAACAATTATATCATCTTGACATAGGTTCAGCCCTAAAACCATTGCACATTCATAATAGGTCGGTATATTAAATGAAACGAAAAATAATCAAGACTATAATTTACTAACTTTTTTGATAAAATTAAACTAACTTCAGGACCACAAATATATCCCATATATCATTATTAACTTGCTATATGTAACACACTCAAATTTTAATAAATAGCCATATCATGTATCCCTAAAATTGAGACCAAAATCAAAATTCATCTGCAAGAACTTAGCTCCAAAATCTTAGAAATAAAGTGAAACTAAGGAGGTAAAGATAAACGAGAGAGAGAGAGAGAGAGAGAGAGAGAGAGAGAGAGAGAGAGAGAGAGAGATGAACACCGATCAGTATTGGGCAAACACTGCTTGGGGGTGAATGTGGTCTTAACTAAAAACCAAAGAACAACCCTTGTGTTGACTAAGATTGCTTGAAGTTTCAACCTAAGTACAAAGTAATTTCATGTTGGGTTATGGTTTCTTAGGTAAAAAATCGAACCAAAGAGGTTAGTTTGGGTTAGTTAGGTTGTGTTAGTCAAGTTTAAGTTAAGCTTTGGAGTAATTTAGACTCACCCCGATTAACTGTAAAGTCTAATTGGTCTAGTATTTTTCTCTTCATAAAGTTTGATGTTAATGAGCAAAGTTAAAACTGAATTATTGATTTAATGAAGTACCCATTTCAGAGACTTACTGATGAGAAAAGAATAGATTTGTTGAATCAATTGATGTCAATAATGGCCATATGGGTAGAAGAGACCATTACCGACACATCTAGATTTTTTGAAGGAAAAAAAGAAAAAAAAATTCTAAATTTGACTTCGAACTTTAAAAGCTTATTAATATAAAGTTCGAAATCAAATCCCATAAAACCTAATTTGAAATTGGATAAAATCGACCGATTCCAAATCAGATTGATAACAAAGAGTTGAATGCCAGATCCAATGACCATCTAATCAGAATAAAGATCCCAATTAAGATTGAGATGGACCGATCATTGGTTTTCATTTATTCAAACAGTTGGCAATCAATCAAATCCCAATTTAGGTAGATGGTGACAAACAAAGAGTTAAGTGAGAGATCCAGGATTCAAGTTAGAATTGAAGTGGACTTATCACTGATTTCATTTATTCAAACAGTTGGCAATCAAAATATAACTTTCACTAAGTTTGGTAAGAAAAAAAAGCGAAAGGGCAAAACGAAATTAATTTCACGATTGTGTCTTCAACTGTAAATTCACAGATTTTCAAGGGATGAATTAGTAAGTTTAATGATCTACATCTACGACCTACGAACACGAAATGACGAAAAGTGATAGTAGTATTTTGAAAAGAAAAAAAAAAAAAAAAAAAAAAAGGAAATCTAAGATTTTCTCTCTTTCTCTCCACCTATAAAAGCGAGCGGAAAATAATGGCGGTTGTATTGATTGATTGGAGTGAGGGAGAGAAAAGAGGGTAAAGACTAAAGAGGTGGAGCAGAGCCGCAGTGGCTATTGCTATCTCAGTAGGAAAACCAAGCTTTGAAAAAAAAAAATTGCGGCTGAAAAACTTGGATTTCAGCTGTGGATCGTCACGGAATGCACTGTGATTGGGTTCAATCTCGTTGGACGCCTTCTATTTTGTGGAATTAGCTTTGAAGTTCTCGATTAGCGGCCAGAATTGACGAATCTGGAGCTCTTTTGGTGTAGTGGAGGTGGAGATCTGGAGTGTCTAGGTTTTAAGGTGAAGTTTGTGTGCTGAAGCGAAGATTAGGGTTTCTGGTGCTGTCCACGTCTTTTGTAGCTGAAATGCGTGGTTTTCTAGCTCGGAGAGGGTGAGATCTGGTGATTTCGTGGTTTTCTGCAGCTCCTGATTCGATACGTGCTGGTTTTGGTTGGATTTATATTGGAATATGAATTTGTACTTTTGACGTGTGCGTCCAGGTGAAGGAAGCTTTTGAAACCCTAGGAGTTCTGGTGGTTGAAGATCAGTGGCGATTTTGGAGGTGTTCTCAGCTTTTTGGGAGTTCATTGTTGGGGTTTGAGCTGAAATGTGCTGATACTTTGGTTGAAGATTCATCGATTGGAGATTGTAATCTTTGGGTCTGGTGGGAAGTGACCAGGAACGGATGAGGCTGAAAAGGAGAGTTTCTTGTAGCGGAACCGGTTTGGATGAAGGGTGGGGTGGAGGGGGGGTTATTACTGGTTTTTTTTCAGCTGCGGGTGAAGCTTTCGAAGTCAATATCTGATTTCTCATTTAATATTTCTGGTGGATCGATGGCTTTGAGCATCAGAAAGAAGACATTGAACATCTTACCGAATAAGGAACATTGAAACTTTGAGGTGCTTTGGGGTTGAACGAGAGGGTAAAGCAGAGCTATATAATTTTAGGCCAGAAGCGATTGAAGGAAGCGGTTGTTTGCCTGTCTGACAAGGTTTTGCTCGTTTTTGGATCTTGTATCGTTCGTCCAGTAAACTTTCTGCGAAGGTATTATTAAATCTGCAGAAATGAGGCTTACCTCCTCGGGTTTCACTCATCAGACACAGGAAGGTAAGCTTAGAGTTGCCGTAGCTTTTCTATATTTCCTGGGGGTTTTCTCCTTTATATTAGTATTTTTATCTGTGATTTTTTTTTTTTTTGGCTGAGTAAGCTTTCTCGTGAAAGATTGTTCTATGATTTAGAGATCTTAGCTATCCTTGAGGAAGTGCTTTCGCTCCCTAAAATTCTGACCTTTTTCCTATCTTCAAGCTATTATGTTTACTTTGTACCAACATTCTGTTGCAAAACATACACCTTCTAGTATATTTGAAAAGATTTAAGTTATGATAGGGCCTCTATGTAAACTTGGTCTTGTATGTTAACTTGCTGGGTTGTTAATTGCATGAAGCCATGCTTTTTTTTAATGATAATTTATATTGCTTTGGAACATTTTACAGGGGAAAAGAGGTGTCTGAATTCTGAACTATGGCATGCATGTGCGGGTCCTCTTGTTTCTCTACCAGCTGTTGGGAGCCGTGTAGTCTACTTCCCCCAGGGTCATAGTGAGCAGGTCAGTATACATGTATTCATGAAGAACAGATATTATTAACCACCCCCAATCTTATGTAATGTGAGAAGTGACATCTGTTTATGTTAGTGTTTTCAATGTTAATGAAGAATAAATTTCATCAAAAAAATGTTAATGAAGAACAGAGATTATTACTAATTTAATAGGCAAGAAAAAGTAGTTTTTTGTATCTTTCTTCCACCTAAACCAAAGCATATATATCAATCTCGGGAAAAAATTTGATGTAAGTTGCATGGTTGTGTTCTTTTAACATATTTGTACTTTGAAGTTTAGCTTAGTTGCTTACTATTCCTCTCTCTCTCTCTCTCTCTCTCTCTCTCTCTCTCTCTCTTCTACCAAGATTATTCTTTCACACAACCATAATGTAACAGCGTTTTAAAGTCTACTGGAAAACCAAATAAAGATGTTGTGGATGGGTTCTTTCTATCAAAGAATTCCTATCTAGAGGGATGAGAGAGTTAAGAAAGGGAAATATCATATGGGATGATGCCATCTTATAGTTTGTCTCCTGGATTTTGGGTTCATGAGGGTCCATGGTTGGGCTGCTTTTTGTATCTCTAAAAAATTAAAGTTTTTCTTTTTATAAACTTTGGGGGAAATATCACTCCCTCCATGTCCTTTCTATCTGAAGTAGAAAAGAACATAAACCTCAGAGGTTTTAAGAAAATCAAGAAGCCCTGCTGACCACAGATCTTTTATTTTTATTTTTTTAAACTAATGCTCTAATAGTTCTAACATGAGAAGAAAAGCTTCCCGCGTTGAGTCCAAGATGCGAATACCTCAATTTAAGAGATTAAGGCCCATCTCCTTGTGAGACTCCTTTTTTTCCCTCTTCCTATCTATTTGGTTCATCCGCAACAGCTGCTGCTACAGCAGCACCACCACCGACACCATTTGCAGTCACTGCGGTTGCATCCCTGCCCCCAGGAGGCATTGAAGCCAACTTCTTTGTCAGATGCAATAAGCTCTGTAAGATCTTAAACTTCAGGTAGGAGAAGCTCAATCCTATCATCTGCTTCAGTCCCAACTGATCCCAGGATGTTCTTCAAATCATCTGTAGATGGGTTGGTGTTCCCTTCCATGCAAGTAAAAGGGCTTCACTTTCATCTTTGCCAAAAAATTTGGAAGCTTTAGATCTAAAAATATGACATGCCGACCTCACGTCGGGTGTAAATGTGTCAGCTTATGCTTTTATCAAATGCATATGTATATATTTAGTATCATTTTATGTGAGCACTTCCTATAGTTCTGGTTCGCTGCTATTCTGGTGACTGCTCTTTTTTTTTTTTGTGTGTGTGTGAATGAGAGAGAGAGAGAGAATTGTTTGCACCACTTAGGTCAAATAACTCAAGCTGGTGTCTGAAATAGATGTTTGGGTTACATGTTTAATTAATCTATTGTCAGTGATACCAAGATTGAAAATCCTGGATGTTTCTTATACAGGTGGCTGCATCTACTAATAAGGAAGTGGATGCCCATATCCCTAATTATCCAAACTTACCACCTCAACTGATCTGTCAGCTTCACAATGTGACTATGCATGTAAGGTTCATTCTGTTTAGCATATTTTGGGTTCTGAATATGTCTACAAGCTGCTCCCTAAAGTCTTAATATCTGTCAAATTTCAGGCAGATGTGGAGACAGATGAAGTGTATGCTCAGATGACCTTGCAACCACTGAATCCGGTAGTTTACTTCACCTTGATTGCAGTTTTCTGGTCTTGCAATTTTCTTCACTTTTTAATCTAAACTTTTCTGTAGCAAGAGCAAAAGGATGCCTATCTACCTGCAGATTTCTGTACCTCCGGCAAACAGCCAACCAATTATTTCTGTAAAACATTGACTGCAAGTGACACTAGTACTCATGGGGGATTCTCTGTTCCTCGTCGTGCGGCCGAAAAAGTCTTTCCTCCGTTGGTAGGTTAACCTTTCAGTTTTTTTTTTGGACGTATCTTGATATCCCCTAAGCTGATCTTATGTAATGTTTTTCATACATTTTCAATTGCATCTTCAGGATTTCTCCCAGCAGCCCCCTGCTCAAGAGTTGATTGCTAGAGATCTTCATGACAATGAATGGAAATTCAGACATATATTTCGTGGTTAGTATTTTGGCACATGCCATGGTAAAAAAATGTGTAATTTTTATTATTTATTTTATGTTCAAGATTTATTTGTTTGTCAGTAATGCTACTTTGTTAGGTAATAGATGAGGATCCCATCTATATTTTTAGTTGTGCAGTCCTCATTTTATTCTCTCCTGTTCTAGTTTTAGATAGCAACAGAAAAACTTAAGGTCAGAACATCTATAATGCTCTGAGATTTTTTTTTTTCAATTGTTTTATGAAAAGGAATTCAGATATAGTAATGGCAAATAAGTGGAAAAGTGATTTCCTAACAATTTGGCAATTGGATTATTTAAATAGTAAAACAACAGAGTTTCTCAATTTCTATGCCATTCTCTGATGCATTTAAATCCATATATATGATAGCCAGTGTTGCTGGACTCTTCAAATGGATTATTTGTGCCGCCACTTATTTCCTTGCCTTTTCTTTCTTTTGCTTGCTTGACATAAATTAACACCTACCATACATTATGAGTTCTATTTTTCCCTAGAGCTAGTAATTCTTTGACTTCAAATGTTCCTGGAAGACACATGAGGATGTCATCAGTTTCGTTTTTTTTTTACCTTTCATGTGTTTATGGTGTTTCTCTAGGAATCCCATGTAGCCTACAGACATAATCCATATTCCAGGAACTTTCTTTGGATCATGATTCTGCCATCATGTGGTGGCTACCAAGTGTACAGCAAATAAAGGTGATCAATAAATTACTCTGGTACTGTTAATCCATAACATAATAGTATTGAAGATTGATTGTGGAACATGATGCCTTTTTTTTTTGTTTTTTGGATAAGTATGTGGAACACGATGCCTTATAATGGTAAAAGATGTAATGGTTTCCCACTCATGACACATAAAGGTTGCTTCAGGGTGTATGAATGATTACAACATATAAATGCAAAAGTGGCATCATGGCTTCAAGTTGCTACATTGAGGGTCATGTTGTCATATCAAGGTTGATGCTGTCATGATTTTCCAATCTAAAGGCTAAGTCCTTGGTTTGTACGGGTGCTGCCCTTGGGATCATGTAAATCAACACACAACATAGCTGGTGGTGCGAGATTCATTGTGTTTCTGTATTATATGTGGTTCAATGTGAACTGTACAAGTATCTTGCTCTTGCAAGATTATTGTTATTGTTGTTGTTTTATTATTATTATTACTATTATTATTATTATTATATGTAATTTCAATTTATCAATAATATATTAGAGGGTTCCAACTGTTCTTAAAATATCCTTGAGATTGTACTTCCATGTGATGCATTTTGCGATCAGGCATATTTATCATTAATTTTATTATTTCATGTTATTGTTATTTGATAAGTTGCATAAATTATGATGAGTATCTCATGGACTGACATTGGATAATGCTGATCCTCTGAATATCTCATGGAATGAAATTTGGTTCCACCCTGTCCTTTCCAAGGTGATTTTTTGGGTGGTCAGTCGTCCTGAGGAAAATCTTAGCTCAAGATAATCTGAAAAAAGGGGTTTTCATCTGTCGAGTGTGTGCTTGTTCTGCTATGAAGGAGATGAAACTATTTCTCATCCATTGATTCATTGTAAATACTCATTGGAAGTGTGCCAAGCATTGTTGAGAATGTTTTGATTATTTTGGGTTATCCCTTGTGACCTTTGAGATCTGTTTCAAGGATGGCGGTCTGTAGCCTTCTCGAAGTTGGGGAAAGATTTATGGAGATTAGCTCTTATGGTGGTGGTTTGGGCTATCTGGTTTGAGAGGAATAATCGTGTGTTCAACAATTCAGCTGAACCAAGCTTGAATGTGTTCCTCAAGGCGAGAGTTTTTATTTTATTTTGGGCAGTCCAGTGTTGAAACTATTGTTCTCCAAGTAGAACCTTGTCAGTAGATGAATGGGACAGGATTATTGGTCTATAATATTGGTTACTTTTTGGGCCTCTATTTTGGCCTGTGGTGATGTTTTTTTTTTGGTCTTTCATCTTCTTTCACTTGCTGTACTTGTAATAGCTTGTACTTGTGTTTCTTTAATCCTTTTTTCTATGAATAGATTCTCTTTACTAATCAAAATAAAAAATAAAAATTGTGATGAATAGCTAAAAAGAAAAAAAAATCAAAAGAATAATTTTTTTAAATGGGACAGAAGAGAAGAGATGTTAGACTGCTTAAGGGGAAGAGTTATTCATACATATAGAACCCATTCAAGTTGAAGCTCCATCTTTTGAAAATTAGGAAATTTCTAGTTATCAAAAAACTAAAGGGATTTTTTTTTCTTCGATAAGTAAAAAAAGGGAAATTTCTTCATGTAAGTCTCGGTAACTGTATAATAAAGGAATAACCAGTGCTCTTCCAGTAACAGCCTTGATCATAGTACTTTTGTTTCAAGATAAATGATCTTGTTTGGAATATGATTTTTGGAAACCTCTCTAACCAAGAAAAAAAAAATGGTGATTATACAAAGATGAAAGAAAACTTGCTTGTCATTATTTGACTCCATTCCTAATGCAGGTCAGCCCAAGAGGCATCTACTTACAACCGGATGGAGTGTGTTTGTAAGTGCAAAAAGACTTGTTGCTGGCGATTCAGTCCTTTTTATTTGGTATGCACATATTCCATACTCCTTATTGCTTGTCCCCACTTCTTTTCGTTTGGGTTACCTGAATCAGGAACGAACCATGGGTAGGACAGCATCTTCCCTGTTATACATATGTGGTGCATATGTGTAAGCTTGAGGCACAAAATTTGACATGATTGAATATCTATCCAATTGATATACAGCCGATCCAACCAAAAGTTCTTTTCTTTAGGGGGCAAAGGATATATAAGAGGGTTTAGAAAAATATTTTTATATCATATGCTTAAGAGCACATGACTGGGTTCAAGAATTTGCTTGTCTGCACTTGTCAAAGTGGTGAATTCCTCTCCTGGTGTATTTGCCACTTGTATGGTAACAGAAAGGAGAACTGCTTCATCCAGTTTCACATCTTGACTCTTTAATCCTTGATCAATGTGTACCATTGTTGCAATCTCTCTCTCTCTCTCTCTCTCTCTCTCTATATATATATATATATATATATATATATATATATATATATATATA
>JAOXJP010092106.1:0-14643 GCA_025762735.1 Platanus orientalis | reverse complement strand
AATCCGAAGTGATTTGAGAAAATTATGATCAAATTACTAAGGGGTGGTCACTAAAAACAGGAATAGTGTTTTTTAGTAAGTCTTTAAGTTTGTGTATTTTAAATTTTTAGAAAACTTGTCTAGCAAGTTTAAGATTTTAAGAAGTTTTGTTGAAAATATTTTATGAGATTATTTGAGATCTTGTGGGGCCCAATAACTTGGCCAACAAGCTAAATATTGTGCCAACCATGATTCTTTTTTTTTTAGAAGTCTTTTTTATTTGGCAAGTTTATTCTATTAAAAGATCTAGAATCTAGAATCTAGGATTTTATTTTATTTTATTCTCCATGTAGTGCCTATTTAAAGGTCACATTAGATCAATGAAAAACAGTTGAAGATAATTATTTAAAAAGAAGACACGTGTGTTGAAATGGGTGTGGTATCCCAAGTTTCTTTCAAGCCCTCATATGAGGTGAGTATTCTACCCTCTATCTCTTCTCTCCGTCTCTCTTTTTTTTTTACTTTTCTTGTGGATTGTTGTTCTGCATCAGAATGCCACTAGAAATACCTTCAACGGGCAGACCAACATGACACAAACACAGAGTGTGATGTCATCATCTCCCAAGCTTAATCTCCAATTTTCTTCTTCTAGATCACGAGGTCAAAAAGGCTTTACATCCACGTCACGACCAAATCAATGTTAATTGTGCAAGGGTTATGGTCATCATCAAACCCAATGTCTAAATTGTAGGACTCTCCAACAAATAGGACTTTAAAGAAGTGTACACTCTTGATGATGCTCTAGTCCTTGAAGCCAAGAATAACCTGGCAAACCAAGTTAATGAATCAGATGAGGATAGACCCATACATGTGTTTCGCCCTCTTCTTTCTACCTATACCGAAAAGAAAGAAGATTGGTGCTATAGCAATATATTCCAAACATGGGTTCGCTACAAGGACCAAGTTTGTTCCATGGTCATTAATGGTGGTAATTTCACAAATGTAGTGTCTAAAGAAGCTATGAAAAAACTGGGTCTAAAAGCAGGGCCGCATCTCAATCCTTACAATGTTGCTTTGGTAAACACCACCAGTCTGAAGGTCCAAGAAATTTGCTTAGTTCCATATTCCATTGGTTGCTTCAATGATAAAGTTAAATGTGACATTCTTCTACTTAAGGTGTGTCACATCCTTCTTGGAAGACTATGGCTATTTGACAAAAGGGCATAGCATTGTGTCTATAACAACACATATAACTTCAATCATCACAATACAGTGATGAAGATGGTTCCAAGAAAGGATTCTACTTTTTTGATGCTTAAGAAGATGACCGGTTCCTTCCTTTTGCAACATGTGGCATATGGTGGTGAAGGGATCCTTGGTCCTCCCAAACTCAACCGGGTTGAGATTTCTAAGAGGATACAGAGGGGGGGGATTGATGTAGCATGCATCACATGGTTGGACAGGAGGTACCCTGTGGAGGTCCAAGCCCAAGCAAAAGAGACCTTAGGGAGGTTGCACATGGAGGGGGTACAAATTTTTACGTGTTTCATGCATGAAATAAGGCCCTTTGTGCCATTTTATGTAATAAGGCATTGCCCAAAAGGTTATAGTAGGAAGTAGTATTTTTTAGAAGTGGTAGGACCCAAGGAGTGGTCGACTAGGTCTTTCTTTTCTTTACTAGTTTCCTTTTTTTTAGAAAGTATCTTATTTTGAGGATGATGTAAGCCTATAAAGTGGGAGGCAGTCATGCACGTAAGGGGAAGAAAAGTTTGAAATAAAATTTGGTTTGTTTTAATTGGTTATGGACCTCTCTCTCTCTCTCTCATGAAATTTCCCTCTCTATCATCTCTCCTTCTTTCTTCTTTTATTACTCCAACCTATTAGGTCTGGACTGATAGATTTCATCATCATACAACAATATAAAGGTTATTTTTAAGAAATCTGAGCAAGAGAAGAATCCATCATGATTGGTAATTTTCTGGGCCAATCTAGGACAATCGGCTCCTCCTAAACAAGTTAATCTGATCATTATTTTATCCTTAACATTCCTTTGAGGTTTCTTTGACCAAACCTGGTCCTGTTAGAGAATATTTATTAAGATTTCTTGGCTTGTGAAAATCTGGAAATTTCTGGACAGCACTTTCACTAAAATCTTCCCATATAGATCCCTTTTTTTTGTTTTTTTGTTTTTCTTATTGAGTTTTGTTTCTCATTAATCAAGCTTCAAAAGGCCTCAAATGGCATTAAAAAATTCCTAGTATTTTGGGTTTACTTTTCTGCATTTTCTGGGAATTTTCCTAGATCTGAAAATTTTCAAAATTCATTATCTCTTTGAATATAAGTCCAAAATTCACGAAATTTTAACCCTAGGTTCCTTTTACTGATCATAAGATACCTAAAATTTTCAAAAAATTTTGACACATCAAAGGGGTATTTTTGTGATTTACTAAATTCTGATAATTACAATTTTGCCCGACTCGAAAATTCCAAATTTTAGTTTCTGATTTATTATTTTGTTATTTGGAGTTGCTTTCCATCAATTTCTGTGTCAGTGAGGCTTCCTATGGGTACCTCTCGTACTTGTAGCTTGCCTTTTTCTTCAATATATTTTCTTATTTACCAAAAAGAGAGAGGGAGAGAGAGAGAGACTAAAGCTTCAGTTAGAGTCAACTTTCCATATTTATGGTGGGTTGCATATTAATTGGATTGATAGACATCTATTTCAATTCTTTCTTGAGTGATGATTGACAAGTCATGAGACATATTTGTGATGGAGATGCTGTTTTTCAATGTCTGATTTAAGTGCCTTCACTTTTAACCTAAATATTGCATAATCATAGTTTACATGATTAAACAATATGTACCAATATTATAAGATGATATAATGTATGTGTGATTGACATGAAGCTGTTTCATGTTTAAATTGTTTTGAAGGTAAGCATTGTTTTTCACTTAATTTAGAATGCCATGTGATGTGACCAAATTCCATCAACCTGACAATTCAAGTTCTTAAGGGAAGCAGTTGCTTTGCAGGTTCTGACTGGCATGCAAACATTCGAACTGAACAAAACCACCTTATTTACAGTGACTTGCCAGAATTCATTGTGGATTCCTATGAAGAATGTCGTGATCCACCACGTTTACACTTGCTTGACAAGTATGATTTTACCATTGGATTTTTGGTTTTGATCCAAAATTTTGGTAGGTATTATTAAAGCATTTGTCCTTAATTTTCAGATTTGATACTGATGGTCCCGGAGCTTGTTTAAAAAGATATTCAGATCCATCCTATTTTAGGAGGGTATTGCCTACTTCTGAATCAGTGCATGCTGATAAAGTCCAAAGAGAAAAAAATGCTCGTAAAAGTAAGGTATGTATTATTTACTTGATAAAGAAACACAGCATTATCATGATTAGCTATGCTGATAGGCTTGTATATTTTTTGGGAAGTACACTGAATACATCTGAAATAGTTAAAAAGCATTGCAACTTAAACAAAAATGGATTATGTGGACTTCCATTAATTGTCATCATTTTGAAGGATTTGGGAGTTCATAAGTTTTGGACTAGGTTTACGTATCACCCACATATGAGGTGGTTTCTGGATTCTTGGTGATGCAGCTGGGCCCGTTTGTTGACAGTAAATTAACCAACTCTCCCAAAACCTTAAGGTGTTAGGAGATACACAAATTAATATACTTCAACACCCCTCCTCAAAAGGAACACTGTTCTCTCCTGGGAACACAATTGGGGAGCTAGGCACAGGTCCACACAATACGTACACACGCATACAACACTATATCCGGGAAAATACTTCCACCTGGATTTGAACTCATGAGCTCTGATACTATGTTGACAGTAAATTAACCAACTCTCCCAAAACCTTAAGGTGTTAGGAGATGCACAAATTAATGTACTTCAACACCGTTGTTCGTGGAATGAAGGTTGTGAAACTAAGAGCCAAGCCTAGTCCTTACTTCCTTAGCACTAGAAAGCACAAGCTTGCAACTGACATTGCCATACCTGTTCATAGGCCCATAAAAGGAAAAGCAGGAAAAAAAAATTGCATCAATAGAGATAGGAGAGAGAGAGAGAGAGGGAAATCAAGGGGGGCAGAGTTCTTGGGGCCAAAATCAGCCAAGAACATACCCACCTTCAAGCATGGTTTAAAAAACTGGGATTGGGATTGGGATCAGTCACTGATCAGGATCGGACCGGCCGATCCCAGTCTGGATCAGTTGATCCAATGTCAACTAGTAAAGGAGAACTCCAAGGATCAGCCGATCTCGAACGGATCAGGATTGGATCAGTCTCGGCTGTTCCTTGAAACCATGCCTTCAAGTGGTCTTCACACAAGAAGAACCCAACAAAGGAGATAACAATTCCTTAATCAAATTTCAATCAAAAGTTCCATTTCTCATGGCCATTAGGCTTTTTTTAAGATAAGGGAACACCCACCCCTTCTTTTCCAAGCCAAGTATTAATGCTTTTCAAAAAAAAAAGCAAACAACACATTTTCCATGTTGATAACCCCTTTTCCCAGCTACAACAACAACAACAACAAACAGCCTTATCCCAACTATTTGGGGTCGGCTACATGAATCCTGTTCTGCCATTCCTCTCTGTTTAGGGCCATATCTGCTGTTAAATTACAAGCTTCCATGTCTCTCCTTACTACCTCCACCTAGGTTAATTTTGGCCTTCCTCTAGTCCTTGTAGCACCTACAACTTGTACTGTCTCACTCCGCCTCACTGGTGCAGTTACTGGTCTTCATTGCACATGCCCAAACCATCTCAATTGACTTTCCCTCATTTTATCACTTATTGGTGCTACACCTAAGCTCCCACAAATGGATTCATTCCTAATTTTATCTTTTCTAGTCTTGCCACTCATACATCTCAACATCCTCATTTCAGCCACAGTCATTTTATGTACGTGTTGGTTGGCTGCCCAACACTCTGCTCCATAAAGCATGCTGGTCTTATAGCTGTCCTATAGAATTTAACCCCTTTTCCCAACTAAAATACTAATTTTCTAGGACTAGCATTAAATGCAAGGAAGAAAACTAAAAAAAAAGAAGAAAAAGTATAACTAGGCTAGCTATATGACTTTCCACCATACTCCACTAAAAGCATTTGAAGAGGCATGCATGGGCCAACCTGTGAACTAAAAACTGGTTCATGAGCCACCCAGATGCCATAAAAAACCTAGTCTCTAGCTGGAAAATCATCTCATGCCCAGTGCTTGGCATCTTTAACCAATACAGCAGCTCCATGTAGGCCAATGCAACCCAGCCTACATCACTTGGCCTTTCTGGAAGTTCTTGGTATCAGTTGAATGAATTCTCATCCAATACTTCTTTTATGCACATGTAAGCATCAGTGCTTATGAATTGAGTTTGTAAAATGCAATAAAATGACCCATATTATTTATAAAAGTGAGTGCTACTTCACATCTGTTGTTTTTCCCACTGCAACACAACCTTTTCAGTAGACAGAAAAGTATGGATTATGTAGACTTTCTGCATATCAAAAGTGTCCTTTTGGTGAATTTGTGGACAGAAAAAGGGATCAAGGCTGAGGAATGGAGAAGTATCACATACCGGATCAATATCTCGTCACTCTGGCAGGTATTTCTTTTCTTTTTTGTGTTCTTCCTTCTATACATATAAGCTGAAGCTTAGGTGGAGAGAGATGATAGTATTTTAATTGGGAGGTTTTAGCAGTTTGGATCTGAGTAACCGTTTCCATGTTCAGCTCATTATAACTAACAAATTGGTGTCTGATTAAGCAGAATGCAATTTACTTCTCCAAATATTTATGGGCAAAGATCTGCTGCTGAGCGTATCTCTTTGTTTGATGTGAGATCAAATTCTGAACTGGGAGACCATTCCACATCTTTTGATTCAAGAACCAGGTCAGGCTTCATCGAATGTGTTTTTGACGGAAATTCTTCTCTGCAAAGTGAAAAACAAGAAGACAATGAATTGCCCACTTCTGGATTGAAGATGCAGTCTATTGATAACCTTTGTTCTGTTCTTCCTGATAAGCAAAATGGAGTTGCAGATGATGATTCACCACATGGGTCATTGCAAGAGCAAAGTGCCCCCAATTCATCTTCCGTTACTTGGGATGAAAAGACGGAAATAGTGAAACCTGACATTCAACCGTATGATGACATTGTTGACAACCAGCATGAAGTTTCAGAATTGCACCCAATAAGCCCTGACCCAAGTAAGTTGGAGAAGGAAGCTGCTATCCTTGGATATGCCGTTTCAGATGATCTATTGTTTGTTGATGAAAATATACCAGAATCAGTCTCTGGTGGGGACCGGGTTGATGAGATTGGAAGTGAACCTGATAGTTACGTGGATGCTCTTAACACCATGGAATCAGAAACTGAGAGTGATTTTGAGTGCCAGACCAAACGGGAAGTAGATCTACCCTCATCCAACTTTAGAAATACAGGAATGGAATGTGGAGCAGTTGCAATGCACGAGATGACTTCTCATAATTCAGACTCTTCGGATATTGACTCTCGTACTGCATCCTGCATTTCCTCAAACAAAGAAATGTCCCATAATTTTGCAAACCTGGTCTCTGCGGATGGTTTGTCCCACGCACAGCCACCTCAAATCACCGGCATGTCTTCTTCTAACCCAGAAGGCCCTTCAAACATTGATTTAGGTGAAAATACTGATATCCTTAATATTTCAAGAGTAAATGGTTTTGAATCAGCTTTACTTGATCCACCCCCCTCCAGCATCCCCAATTTACAGGCTCCGTTGGGAGATAAGATTGTAAGTAGCTTGTGCAAGTCACAAGAATCGAATGATGAAACCTCTGTTTCACCTTCAGTTAAGCTTTGGACAAATGGTGGCCTATTAGGACTTGAGCCATCAAAACCTCCAGATTGTAGTTTGTCAAATGGTCCAAGTCAGAATTCCTCAACTGGTACTAAAAATAAATCATGTGATCTTTCCAGTCACATTGTTATGCCCACTTCCCATTCTGATGGATCTGTAGGGAAACTGGATATGTTGAATAAAACCCCTGAACACAGAGAAAAGGAACCAGAGTCTGTAGGAGGAAAACACAGATCACATGATGTCATTGGCCCAACAGCAGATCAATTGGGCAGAAAAATTGGAGACATGTCCCAAACAATCAATCAATCCAAATGCTCCACATCACACAATGACAAGAAAAATGATGGCGAATCCAGAAAGAATATACATTGGGAATCCACTGTCTCAGAAGCCAAGCTTGAGAAGTCTAAAAATTCACATTATAGTAGTGGCTTTAGTCATTCTCTTCGAAAATGTTCAATAGAAGGCAGTGACTTGAATCCTGGACCTGAGTTGCCAGTCACTTCTGTTGTCAAGGCCCCATTCAATGAAGCTGGACAAAAGAATATTGAGAGTTCATCCAGTAGTATGTTCGACCATGGCCATAGATTACTTGTAAATGGTTTCCGAACGAAAGCATCACTTGTCCATGGTGATGAATCTGAAACAGCTTGCTCAGTAGAAAATGGTCTAATGAAGTTGCAGGAACCTATTTGCAATGAGCAGAAGAAAGGACAAGTAAGAGTTGCACATCGAACTTCTCCAGAAACAACCCCCAAAAAACAGCTCGAATGTGACTCCCCAGAAAACTCACTTTCTTCTTCACCACCATTAGAACATATGAATATCTCATTCCACCCTATAAATGGTTTTGAGACTTCCAAACTGAAACTGCAATTTCCTGATGGCCGTCATTTCCATGAAAGTATTAGAGATGTTATATTTCCTTCATTCCAGTTACTTCCGGAGCCTACTAGTCCTCAGCGGGATATTGATTCTGAGTCTGATGATGACACATTCTGTAGATCATCTCCCTGTATGTCTGAGGATCTTCTTAGCCATCACTCCGAGTCAAATTCTGAGCCATGGGAATCCAGGGAAACAGTTGAAAGTAGGGACCCTGAAATATATGATGCTTTTCATAGAGTCTCATCAGCTGAATCCATCACAAGCTCCTTAGAACTGGAGGGAATATCGCATGGAAGTTTCTATCCTGATTATGAATTTACGACCATGGATGCTGAAAATGGCATAAAATTTTTTCATTCTGGTCCTTTACACAATATTCCAAGTTTCGCTGCTGTGAATCCTTTAAGAAATCAGCAAGAAACAAAAATTGATTCTGATCCAAAGGATCTCCTAGATTCAAAGTTGCAATATCTTAACGAGCCAACACCGCCACTGCCTCCACTACCTCCCCTGCAATGGTGTATAATGAAACCTAGCTGTGATATGGTGGAAGTTAAACAAGAGGCTATATATGAAGCTGTCAATCATCCAAATGATATGCAAATTCCAGGTTCCACCGCTTCTCAGCCAAAGCAACCACATATTAAGGAGGCTAGTGCATGTCCACCTAAGAACAAGGTGATCATGATAGTTTGTTTGTCCTTTTTGTTCATTCGGTTTAGATGATTGTGAGAAATGGTACTGTATGTTTTTTAATTTGGGTATTTAAGCTGTACATTCTGCAGGATCAGCAGAAGTTCAATGGAAGTAGAGAAGTTGTTCAGGCTGCAAATGCTAAGGAAGTGGATGAAAGGGGAGATTTACTGCATCAGATTAGAACAAAGGTGACTACCTATCTATTTCTGTTGCTATCTGGCTAGCTTTGAATATTGCAATAATATGTATGACTCCACAAATGCAAAATTGATGCTGAACTAAATGCTGAATAGTATAAAAACAACCTCCAAGAATCAAAACGACTATCCAAGGATGAAATCTGGAAAATTCAGACCTAGGGGCAAATTTGTAATTTTATTAAAAAGTTGAAAAATTACCAAAATGCCCCTGATGTGCGTCAGAAAAATTCTCATATCCACAAATTTCCTAGGCAGGTTTTTTTAAAATTCCTTTAATAAGGAATAAAAAAAATTCAAAAATATATTATAAAACCCAAAATCATGAATCTGTGTGTAGGTTACTATAGCAAATCATCAAATCAAACTTCACAAAATTGTTCGTAACTTCCTGACGGCTGAAGATTTCAAACCAAGAATTTTACCTCATCAAATACATGTCCAGACCTCTTGAAAAAAATTAATTTGATGGTTGGAATCAATCCCACAGCTACAAAAAAAATCAACGAGATTGCCAGGGAAGTGCTACCACCAGACTTGTCTTGGACATGATCCTATTTGATAGGATGGGACTGAAATCAAGGAATTCCTCTACTATTTGGATCGTCCAGGGGATAATAAGGTCCTTGCAAAGTTTTTTGAAGAAAAGCTGAGAGATGAAAGATATAATGAGTTACGTCACTGCCTGTGTGTCATTTTTGCAGAAAAGGTATTATAGAAAAATAATAAAATAATTATTTGAATGTAAAAAAATTATAGAGAAAGAAAAAGAAGTGGAAGAAGGTTTAATAGATTAGAAGAGGATTAAGAGAGAGGGAAGAGAGAAGAAGGAGAGACAAAGAACAGGAATAACCACTCGTGGGGAATTTTAATTCATGCCAATAGCCAATTTTCTTCCCTTTCAATTACAATCTTATGCTTATATAAATAAGTACATTAACCTAATTAAAGTAAAATACCTAACTTACCCCTGCTTAATGTCTTGCACGATTTGGCTTCTAAAACCCCAAAATAAAATATAAAAAATACCAGAAAATTACCAAAATATCTTCTAAAATCTCTAGCAAACTTACCCCTAAATTTATGACTTTAAAGGCTTATTATATACTCACTCAAAGTAAAAAGGACTCTAAAACAAACTCCACCATGGACATTTTCCTGGTTTCTTCCTGGCTTGACAAACCCTTGGCTGAAGCTTCCATAAAAGGTATGCTTTCTCCACAGTCTAATGCTGCTGCATCAAAAATACAGATCAATGAATCTTCTGATTGCAATGGGGTATGCATCTCAGTGCTGTGATTGTTTGGAAGTGTTAATGTAACTCACGTTCTCTTAGCAATTAGCTTTCTTCTGAAACTTTTTTTCTTTTTAAGTAATCAATAGCCATAATTTTCTGATTCAGTGGGGGATATTTAATTCACTGTATAAGTTATGTTGGTTTTATTGTGAAGACCACTAACCACCAAGAGATTAAGGTGGTTGTGAAATCCATTGTCTATGAACTATGGGTGTTCAGAGTTTTTCTTTGTTAAAAGAAGCTCCAACTTTATGTGGATGGTGAACTTTTCTCCAAAATAATTTGAATACACCACCATTGAGGACAAGCCACCATTCACATATGAGGTCCCTGACAAATTGGTCCATGTGTGCATCTGGGCCACATTTATTTTTTAGAAATATACTGGTATGCTGCTTAAATTTTGGGGTTCAATTTGCATGTCAAAAATATTTCATGTCATGATCTGGATGAGAAATGTCCAATCACTTCTTATCTACCAAAATAACATTTAAAGCACTGATGAATATTGATTTATGTGTACAACCTTCCCCAGTTCAGAGGCCCAAAGCTGCCCTGTCCCTTCATGTGGTTGCACCTCCCCACAACTCACCCACCCCTAAAACAAATAAAAATAATTCAGAGAGATATATGTGCTGTTGTATGCTTACTCTTCTTGTTGAACTTCCAGTCATTCAGCCTCAAGCGCACAGTACCAGCAAGGCCAACCCTCACACAAGGTCCCACTACCAACATCAAAGTAGCTGCAATTCTGGAGAAGGCAAATGCAATCCGCCAGGTCATAGTATCCTATTTTATTTTCTCTTTTTCATTTCCTTGCTGCCTGAACTTATTTTATCATAGTATCATACATCTGATTTTAAACAATGAAAAAAAACTCAGGCTGTGGGAAGTGATGAAGGAGGAGACGACGAAAACTGGAGTGATGGTTGATTTACTTGGGGCATGACAATGTCATTTGATCGATGAGAGGCCACCTGCTGTATCTTGCCATTGATGACATCGGATGATGCTGTATTATATATATGTGAATAATCTCACCTCCCTTATGTAATTAAATTTGTATTGTACGTTCTTTGGTTTTTTTATCGTATTAGGCTCAAATTATGCTGTAAACCGTGAGCTGAGATGACTGATCCATAATCCTGTATTCTAAATTTTGTGGCAATTATTTCTTCATAATGTCAGAGAAAATAAGCAAGGCATCACTATGGATCCGGCCTTCACAACTTCCCTTTGAGATTATCTCTGCAACAACAGGGATTGCCATCACGTTGTCAATTGCTGTATATCCACATTTTGACTTCATTTTCTTGTGAATAAAATTGTTGGCTTAATATGAAGTGGTTCACTCTGATGGGAAAGTTGTAAATAGGACTGAAACCCTGTCATTCAATGAAGATTGTTATCAAAGCATTCTACATTAGACTGTATTTGATGTTGAAACTTTTTGAACATGATAAGGAGCTTTTTCAGGGGTGGAATCATTCCCAGGAGGCAATAAGCCCAAATAGAATTGCATTTTGTCATCCAAGGAGGTCCCGCATGTGAAGCTCTCTTTGAAACTATTGCATTTGCAAAAGGGGAGATTCATGCAAAGTTATGTCGACTCAGCTGTAAACTCATCCAAAAAAAAGTTTACAAATGTCTCTGAAAACATGTTCAAATCTAACATCTTACCAGTTCTTCATTTAAAAGAAGAACAGGAAAGAAATACATAATTATCCATTCTAAGCTAGCTGTACAGCTCCAGTTAAATTGGCATTCAATATAATTTGATTTCGGCTAAATTCCCAAAACTTTGAGTAATATTTTCGTTTCATTCCATCAGTGTGAATGTATTTCATTTAACTAACTTCTATTTTAGGATCCGCAAGACATCTATGATGTCCTAAGCATATTTTGGGAGCATTGAAAGTTTGGTAGGCATTAAATTTGGTATACGGTCATGTGAAACAATTATAGAATTATCAAATTGGTTTCTAATAATCGATTCTCAAAATCTGATATAATAATCCATAGGATTCTACTGGGACCATGAAAGTTTTCGAAATAAGTGTATTCTAGGATTTTCAAAAGGTTTACCAACTTCTATCTTCTTATCAGTCAAAATTTTCTGATAATGGAATTGTGCATTCAAATGCCATAAACTTGTGCAATTCAGAGATACCATTTTAAATGAAGTCTAAACAAGCTATTAGCATTTCCTGTTATGTTAATATATACAAGTGGTTATCATCTAATCATCAACAAAAGTTCAGATATATAAACTATTTTGCAAGTTCTTAATTATTCTTAGATATCTCCCCTTTGTAAGGCTGACATTTTAAGATTCATTTAGGTGATCGATAGCCAGTACAACTCTACAAGACATTTATTTGGTGACTCAATTCAACCTTGTTTGCTACAATTAACCTATTATATGTACTCGTTTCAACTCAATATAACCTTATCCCAACTAGTTGCGATCAGCTACATGAATCCTATTCCACCAGTCCACTCTAGGGACATATTTTCTGTTAAACCATAAGCAGTAATGTCTTTCCTCGCTACTTCAACCCAAGTCATTACAATCTCACTTCTTTTTACTAATGCAGTCATTGGTTTTAGTTGTAAATGACAGAACGATCTCAATTTATATATACATATATTCATTTTTATATGATTGGTATAGTGTTTCGATCATTGTCACCAAAAGATGCACTCTTTACCAAATTGATTCTTGTCATTGTGCAATACCTTTCCAACCAATCAATCATGCATGATGCATACTTGCATCATCCATTATTAAGCTCCTAGGCACTAAATAGGGTTCTAATTACAACCCAAAAAATTGAATCAAGACTGGTTTTCAATTAATCTAGTATTAATGTGAACTCGTGCATGTTTGGCTATCGGGCTGAGGCCATTTACATTGCAGTCGTCTGATCAAGATCAGACACATGATTGACAATTTATATTTTGAGATCTTACATCTGATCTTCCCCCTTGAAAAGAAATGACAACAAAGAAGACATATAAGGGCATATGAGGATGATGCTTGTATTAATAAATCATTAAGTTCACTAAAAACTGGGTTATTATAAGATGAGGAAATCGAGTAGACCAAACACTTTTGTAGAGCAAGACAAAAGGCTTGAGTGAATTCTGCTATTGCTACAAAAGCCTTTGAGAAGAGGATAAAGATGTCACCTTTTTTCTTGTCATTCTTGTCATTCAATGTTTTCCCTTGTCATTCTTCACATATACTTTTCGCTCTCACTCTCGTCCACACCATCAGTGGATTTCATATCTTTCTTTGCTACAAAAGTCTAAAAAGGGGACAAAGATATTAACTTTTACCATATCATTCAATATATCCTCTTGTCTTTTTTCACATACACACTTTTATGAAACTCGCTTTAGTGCAGAACATATCTTTCTTTCCTTTTCGTTTTTTTTCTTCTTCTTTTGATTCTCTTATTGCTACAAAAGCCTTTGAAGGGGAAAAAGATACTATATTATTCAATGTATCCTCTTGTCTTTCTTCACAAAGACTTTCTTCTCTCACTCGCTTTCCTCCACTCCATTAGAAGAGTTTATTTCTTTCTTTCAGTTGTCTACCTCTTTTTCTTTTAAAGATACTAACTTTATCGTTCAACATACCCTCTATAGTCAACCCTAACCTGCTTATTTCGTGTCAGGTTCACTGGCTATGTGATAATTCATGTTGCGGGTCAGATTCATGTCATTTCAAGTTAAAGGTATATGATTATATGTCTCAACCCAAACCTGACCCATTTTATTAATAGTGTCAAAATGGGTCAACCCCTTTGACCCGAAACCCATTTACAGTCACCGCTAACCAGCTTATTTTGTGTTGGATTCACAGGTCATGTCAACATTGCCAGCCCTAATACTAACTCTTATCATTCAACGTAACCTCTATAATCCTCGACAAATATGGCCTTGGAGAATTAGAAAATTGTTATAACCTTGTCAAGTCCTCAGCTATAATTGTGAATCCATTGTGTTTTGCCGCATATATAGAAAAGCCAATTATGTGGCTCATAATCTAGCTAAAGAGGCTACCAGGACTAATAATCCCATCTCTGTAAGAATCCAAGATCCCTTTTAATCTCAAAAATATTTAGTTTATCAATTAAAAAATTCTTGTATTTCTTCCTCTTTTTTGGGTAAGGAGTCTAAGATCAAGTTCATTTAACTTCAACAATTCTCATGTTTACAAGAATTCGTGACAATGGAAGAAAAGTCTTTAGGGAGAGTTACAAAACCAAACTAGAGATGTGCTCCTTAACCACTATGGCTGCGATAAAGTGAGCAGCCTTACTGTAGGCTTTCGAAACACGTGGGATATGGATATTGGGCAGACCTTTCAGTATAACCCTACAATCTTGAATGATGTTTGAGATCTTCCGTGGAGGATGGATGGTTTCATTCGGAGAAGCTTCACAATAATAGATAGATTGTCCTCTTCTAGTAGAAACAGCCTCTCGTTTTGCAGGGATAAGGCTGCATACATATGATCCTCCCAAGACTCTGCAGTGGCAGGAGCCTTGTGTACCTGGAACAGTTTTTTTATATTCAGTTAGAAGAGTAATCGCATTTGAGAATCATTGACTCAGCTAATTATAAAAAATACGAGAGTGGATTGTATCCGCTCCTCTTATCATCTGCTCCTCTCTGCACCCTGTCAGGGGGAGGGCACATCAGCACC